>RAKG01000053.1:0-271383 GCA_009802275.1 Neurospora sp. CHS-2018a
TCCCATTGCTCCCATTGCTCCCATCGCTCCCATCGCTCCCATTGCTCCCAATGTCTCTTCATTGCTCCCAATGTCTCTTCATTGCTCCCAATGTCTCTTCATTGCTCCCAATGTCTCTTCATTGCTCCCAATGTCTCTTCATTGCTCCCAATGTCTCTTCATTGCTCCCATTACTCCCATTGCTCCCAATGTCTCTTCATTACTCCCATTGCTCCCAATATCTTATCGCTTCCAATCCTTATCGTAAACTATAATCGCATTTGAAATATAGCGATACAACGGTCGCATTTCAATAAAAACTACTCTCTAATTGAATTTTCTCAACAACCAGCGCATTGCACAGGCTGCACAGAGTACCAAAATGACCGCAAAATTCAGGCGAACATTTTGCGACAAAGTACACAAAGATACATCGCCTAATTGTAGAACAATTCCGTTGCAAAGGTGAAAAGTGGACTTTGACTTCAGCTAAACTCGTCGAATTGCCTAATTGGGACAGATGGCTCCGCAATTAATTGTATTTGGCCCAATATAGACAGAACCGCCGCTCCTTCCGTCGCTTCGTGTGGGCCCACGGACCACGACCTCTGGTGTGGATCCAATTGTGGCACCTGGGAGGTGGGCCCGACGACGAAGCTCTATGAAGGAATGGGCGTTTCAATAATAATAAGTAAATACGGTAATAGAGGTTTATAGTATTAATAACGTTTGCCTATAAGTATTTACGTATATATAGGTAGGTCTAGAACGTAGCTAATTGTAGGGAGGGGTTTATCCCGTATTCTAGACTTTTAATATTAGTAATTAAAGTAGTCTTAGTAAGGGAAAATAGACCCTAGTAATTACAAGACTATATAATATTAGCCTTATCTTAGTTATTTATATTAATAAATATCTTAGATGAATAAATATATAAATACCTATATATATTAGCCTTATTTAGTTATTTACTATCGAATATTTTAAATAAATAGTATAGATTTAATAGAGTATATAATTTACCCTATATAACGTAATTGCTAATATCTTCAACTCTCCTCTTTACAACTAATAAATTATCCCCTTTATAACCCTCCCTTTTATAGAGAAACTCTATCCGCACGTGGATAAAACTCTATCCGCACGTAGATCCACTTTTGGTTTTCTAAGTATAACTTAGCCAAAAAAGGTCGGATGAAAGTAAAAGTAGTACCAAATTACTTGTTGATTTTTGACGGACTTTTGGGTATACATACTCCTATTACCAACTCAAGCGTTGGCTAAATTCTATTTTCGCCCCCTTTTAACATTTTGACATCTTTAATATTTTTTTAATATCTCTTCTCTATTTTCTAAAATTATTCAACTTATAGAGCACTTACCTTTGTGCACCAGGTTATGTTAGATAGAGAAAAAAAATGAGAAGAAATCTCATATAATCTTTAACTCCTTGCAAGGGCACAGTATGGTTGAGTCGAAGGCAAAGCTAAGATTCCATTTATGATAGAAGATTTAAGGTAAGGAGAAGAAAAGGAAGGGAACTAGATATATGCGTACAGACCCGAATAAATACCCTAGTACGTAAGCGATAGCGGGACCTATATGCGGGTCGCTAATAACCAATCCCTTTATTCGTATCGTCTTTTACTTATATAATAAATAAGAATAAATACCTTTAATAGGCTTAGCGCCCGTTTAGGCCAGTCTTGGTACGAACCTTTTATATTATTCGTTCTTCTAACCTTCGTGGTATTTTATAATACTTTATAATATTAGTCCTCCTATAGGGTATAGCGGGTATAGTAGTATAATTGGACCGGCGCCGTTATATTACCCCCTTTTATATAGAAGATTCGTCCGCGAATTTTATTAGATTAAATTAGAGGTTCTATAATAGACGTAATAATCCTTTAATAGCCTTATTTACGTAAGATCCTTTATAAGCGCTTTAATCCTAATAATTCTAGTAGCTTATTATCCTCGTACTCCTCCTAGTCCTCGTTTAATTAATTTATTAGTTGCTTAAGCGGGCCCGGGGCCTCCGGGTTAATTTTATAGAATTCTTAAAGTAGCTTCGGAGTGTACTTGAAGTCGGAGGCGGGCTAGTATTTTGGATTAAAGTCCTAGCCTCTCTAGTCCGCGTTGTAAAAGAGTTTGCCGTTAACGATTTTAGAAGTATTAATCTTCTCAACTTCCTATTTAGGGTCCTCGTCCTCCTTTATAATAGGATTAAGGTACTTAATTAATTAATTAGGCAACGGATTATTATTATACTTATATAATCAGTTAATGTAAAAGAAGTTTAAACCTTTCTAATTATTAAGGAGTTCTAGCCGGTAGGAGTGACCTATTTTCTCAATAATTTTATAATAATTACGGGTATTAGGGAAGTCGAATTTATTATTAGGGCGAATTATTATTAATTATAGCCGTTTAATAATAATAATTCGGTCGCTAACGTCGAAATCTGGGTCCCTACGCTTCTTATTAGTTTAACGAATTTACTCCTCCTATACTTTTATAATTATTTCTTTAGCGAATTCCGTATACTTATAAATATATTAGGCGTACTCTTAAATTTACTTTTTGGTTAATTATTCGGTCTAGGGGATAGAGGGGTCTTGAATTCGGACCTCCTAATCGAAGGGTATATATATTAGGCAACCGAATATAATTTTATAAGGGGAGAGGCTAGTACTATCTTAGGGAAGGTTGTTCTATATAATATTAAATATTAGGATTATTTTTAATTAATTGTTTTAGTAGTAGTTAATAAAAGGACGAAGTCGTTAATCGAAATATACGTTTATAATTTCTGTTTGCCCTATTATTTGGTTGTAGCCTGCGGTAGTTAGTTTCTACTTCGTACCGGTTAATTTGGATATTTCGTTAGTGAAGGCCGATATAAATTAGGGATTATAATTAGAAATAACCTTTTTTAATATATTATAGACTTTATAAGGTCCTTTATAATATATTCAGGTAACGTCTTAAGTAGTAGCCCTTTCTATATAGGGTATGACCTATAATGATTTTATTAGGCGGTCTACTATTACGAAAGCGTTATTATAATTGTATTTATCCTTAGGTATCTTTTTGAAGTTAATTATAATCGAGGTCTATTTTTTGTTCGGTAGTAGAATAGGGTATAATTTGCCCGGGGTCTTATTTCTAAGTACTTTATTAGCCTTATAAACTATATAGTTCTTAACGAAGCGATTAATATTTTCTACTATACCGGGCTATTAATATCGTTCGATTAGGATTGTTCGCGTTTTATTTCGGCTAGAGTAAGCTATTATTAGGGTAGAATGAATTTTATTAATAATACGGGTTCGAAGGTTATTTTTATTGGAGATGGCGAGGCGGCCTTAGTATATTAGTAGTCCGTTTATTATTATTATAAATTTAGGGTCGGAACTGTATATTCGAATACGGTACTTTTTTAAGGATTCTTCTTCGCGGTTCGCCTTTATAATTGCGTCGATTAATTCGTACCCCTCTAGTTTGATAGGGTATAGTTTTAAGCCGTCTATATTTAATATAAGAATCGGTACCGATTCCTTTAAAAAGTTATTCGATATAGCGATAGAAGCGAGGACGACGACTTTAGCCCTATTATTTATTAAGGGTTTAAATATTTAGAGGGTACGGTATACCTCCTTCTTATCCTTTTAAGTCTTAAAGTCTTCTAATTTGTAGGATAGGGTATCCGCTATTACGTTTTTAGTTCTAGGTCGATAAGTAATTTCGAAATAGTATTAAAATAAGAATTCGGCCTATTTAGCTTGTTATAAGTTAAGTAATCGCTTCGTACCGAAGTACTTTAGGGCTTAATAGTCGGTAATGATTATAAAGGGTTTCGATTATTTTAAATCGATTAATTCGGGTCGCTAGGTTTGGAGAATTCTAATAATTATAAGCAGCTCTTTATTATAAATTGGGTAATTGTATTCGGTTTATTATATTATTTTTGAGAAGTAAGTAATAGGGTGCTATTCCTTTGTATCCTCTTAGTATTAGGATAAAATTCCCGCAAGGATTCTATCGTTAGCGTTTATTTCAATTTATATTTCGGTATCGTAGTTAAAATATTTTAATAAGGGGGTATTTATTAATAATTATTTTAATCCGTCGAAGGCCGTTTAATACTTATTAATTTATATAAACGTTTCGCCCTTTTTAATTAAGTTAGTAAGGGGGCGGGCTATTCGACTATAGTTTTTGATGAATTTTCGGTAAAAGTTGTAAAACCTTAAGAAAAATTATATATTTCGTAGGTTAGAGGGTATAGCCTATTCCTTAATAACTTTTACTTTTTCGGGGTCGATAGAGATACTATTATAGCCTACGATGAATTTTAGGAATTTCGTCTTTATAACTTAGAATTCGTACTTCTTTAAATCGGTTTGTAGTCTAGCGTCCTTTAATTTAATTAATACCTTATAAATATAGTCCTTATATTCCTCGAGGGTATTGGAGTAAATAAGGATGTCGTTAATATATATAGTATAAAAGTCTCTTAGGTATAGCCTTAAGAGGGAATTAATAAAAGTTTAGAAGCTAACGGGGCTATTAGTTAAATTAAATAGCAATACTTTATATTTAAAGGCCCCTATACTTATACGGAAGGTAGTAAACTCTTTGTCCTCTAATCTTATACGAATACGATAGAATATTTATTGTATATCGATTTTAGTAAACTATTAGGTTTTAATAACCTTAGTTAGGGTCTCTTCGATTAGTAGTAATAGGTATCGATCTTTCTTTATAATAATATTAAGTTTACGGTAATTAATATAGAAACGGAGATTACTATCGGCCTTCTTAACGAATAGGATAGGCGCGGCCTAAGGAGAGGAATTAGCCTCGATGAATCCTTTCGAAAGGTTTTCTAAAATATATTTACGTATAATTTCTAATTCGTTTAACAATATCTTATAGAGAGGGCTATAATTTAATTCGTTAGGGCGGTAGCCTTCCTCGAACTCGATTTTATAATTATATAGCCGGTAGTCGGGTAGGATATTCGAATCGTATTTATTAAAGACGTCGATATAGTCGTAGTAATAATTAGGGACTGTTTTTAGGGCTTCTTCGTATAGTTCCTTCTCGTTATAGGGGAGAGGTTCCCAAGCGGGGTCTATATTAATTCGTTTTTCTTAAATATATTGGTCGATTTCGAAAATATTCGTAGAATATACTATTTAGTCGTCTTTAGTAGTAGACTATATAAATAGATCGCTTCAAATATATATATTTATATTGGTCGCTGCTTATATTAATTAGTCGAGTCCCTTTTGAGTTTATATATATTTTGGCTATCGGAGCCCTATTTGTTTTTACGTAGTTCGGTCGGTTTAATTCGAGTGAATTAGGCGGGTTTTAGAGATAATATTATAAGGTAGGTAAGATTAATTAGGTTTTTCTCTATTTTATTTAATAGGTTAGACCGTTTGAATATTACGTTGGGGTTCTAGAGTAAATACCGGGGCCGAATATAACCTAATTCGCTAGTATTTTTATTCCGGGTATATTTAAAATCCGCTAGTGTAATAGGAATCGTTTTTTTAAGTTCGAGAGCCGCCGATTCTATTTGGAGTTCGAATATACGCTTTTCGATTGCTTTCTAGTATTGGCGTACTTTACGGTCGTATTAATTTTTAGTTTTTTAGTTTAATTCTTTTTTACGATAGTTAGGAAAGGGTTGTCCGGTTAGGATAGGTCCGGGTGCCGCGGTATAATTATTGGTTAATTTAGGCGCTTCGCGGCTATTGTTCTTGCCGTCGGTTCGACGTTTGTCCTTTCGATTTATAAGCGCGTCGCGATAGGCCGCGTCTTTCTAGTACTTAGGGTTTACGATGTGAGGACGCACACAATCACGAGAGAAAGCCAGCTCAAGGAGGGTTGTGGTGCAATTCAAATACAATATTAAAGCTAAAAAAAGAAAGAAGGAAAGGTGCAAAGGTGAGCTGGCTGCGCGAGGTTAAGTAGGGTGCGCGCGCCAAGCCCTGTTAGGTCAGAGTGGGGCGTATCGCGAAGGCGGCGCGCGACCACGTAACCCAACCCGTGCAACCTAGGCAGTCATAGCACTGGGCCATAACATTACCCCCTCCTCCGAATAAAGGCTCAGCCCCAGAGCCGAAAACCTGAAACTAACGTACAAAAAGAAGAAAAGAAGAAAAAAAAAATTTCTAACACAAGCCTGTTTTGAACCCACGACGCTTCGCTTCCCAAATACGTCTGCCCTCGGGGTATAGACAGCAGTTCCGCTACGTTATCCAACCAATCCCACGATCGTCGCCAATTTATTAGCGATGCGCCCGTTCCAACCGCTTATAATTATATATATTCAAACCTATCTCCTCCTCCTCATTATCTTTTTTACTAATACTAGTACATTATCCTCCTTATAGTCCTCGTAAATACCCTCCAACCATTACTATAGTCTCTTAGGGGGACCTGGCTTATCGGGATATTCGTCGTAGTACCGCTTCAACTCCTCCGCTATATTCTTAAAACCTTCTACTAAATACTATTCTAGGTCCGGATCCCAACCACGCTACTCAACCTAGTACCAAAGCTTCCTATTAACGGTTTTGGACGATAATACTTAATAGACTTCCTATTCCTCCTCGTCGCCCTCAATAGCTTCGCCATCTAGATTCGTCCTAGCCTACCCGGGCAACGGGTTCCCATCATCCTTTCGAAAGCGATCCGTATAAAACACTTTACAGCCTTTCTACGACGGGGGGAATTCCAACTCGTATAAATACCCCTTTATTTCTTTAATCCGATACAGGATCCTTATTTAAAGAAAATCGAACTTATCGCTAAATCGATCGATCGACTAATTCTTTTTAATAATAAAAACTCTATCGCCGACGCCAAAATCCGAATCCCGACGATAACAATTGGCCTAAATAATCTATTATTCTTAGGCCCTATTAATCGCTTTAAGGGCTACGTCGTAATACTCCTACAAGGCCTTTACCGTAAATTATACCTCGGAACAATTAATCTTTTCTTTAATCGGCAACCCCGCGAATCGTATACGACTTTACCAATCGAAGGATACAGGCATAGGGTAACCTATAACTACTTCGTAGGAGGATAGACCGTCGAAGCTCTCGTAAGGTAGGGTCGCTTATACCGAATCGAGTATTAGTAATACCATAGACTAATTATCTTAATTATAATTAATAAACGGTTATAATCGTTAATCAAAGTATTAATTCATAACTTCAACCTATCTAACGGTCTATAAATAACCCAGGCTACTAAACTTCTATATAATACCTAGGAATTTAGCCAACTCTTATATAAAGTCTAATACAAATTGGGGTCTATAATTACTAATAACCTCGTTAAAATAGCTAAAGACCCGGTACAATCCCTAGTAGTATATCTCCGCTACCTATCTTACTATAATTATATCCTTACACAGGAGGCACCACAATATTTTAGAAAAGCGGTCTACTATTACTAATATATTATTATACCCTTTCTTATCCATTAATATTAATTTAAAGTCGATTACTATACTCCTCCATAAACGGCCATCCTATACTAGTATAGAGTATAATTTACCGGGCGTTTTATCACGTAAATACTTAAAGGCCTTGCAATCCCAACAATTCGCCATGTATCTATCCATATTAAAAATTATAGCGGGCTACTAATATTATTTCTAAACCAACTTTCTTATCTTTACCTTACCTAGGTAAATAACGAGCATCTATAAATAAATATCCCTAATAAAATAGGTACAGGCGTCTTCGTCCTTAAGCACCACCAATTTACCCTTACAACAAAATAGGCCATTCTCTAAGGAAAAGGAGGTGTTGTCTTAGGTCGCCTTTTTACAATAAGGCGCTAGAGATACAGATTCGCAGTTTAAATTCAATATCTTATTAATTAATACCGTACCCAATAAAACTACGGGATCGTTATTAGTAGGGTCGTTATCTAACTTTACTAATACTAATTCTATACAATTAATTTTTATTACTAATACGGTTCCTATAAATAAAAGAGCGTACAACTCCGAAGTAGGCGTCTCCTCTTTATCTCTTACAAATACGAAGTAGCTTTTATCGTCCAACTTTAGCAAACGCAACGTATACTAATCTTCCTTTCTTACCTTAATAATCTTCAGATCCTTTAGCTTCCTAAACAACGCATTAGCCGTAATATTCTCCTTACCCGGCCGGTAAATTATATAAAATTAATATTCCAATAATAATTTAAACCACCGCACTTATCTACCGTTAAGAACACGCTTACTACCGAAGAATTCTAAAGCCTAATAATCCATAATTATAGTAAAAGGGTAAATACCCTTTAACTCCGGCCTCCATTACTCTATTACTTTAATAACAATTAGCAATTCTTTATTATAAATAAGATAATTAAACTCCGTAAGCCCTATAATCTCCGAATAGAAGGCCACCGGGTACTATTCCCTATTAAACTATTTCTAATTTATTACTCCTATACAAACTCTATCAAATACGTCCATTTCCAACTTAATTTCGCATTCGTAATCGAAATATATAAGTATTAACACCGTAAGTAGGGCGTCTTTCAACTTCGCAAACGCCTCTTTACAATATTCCGACTACTAGAAGGGGAGGTCCTTCTTAGTTAGATTAGTAAGGGGGCGGGCAATACGGCTAAAATCCTTAATAAATTTTCAATAGAAATTGTAGAATCCTAAAAAGGCCTATATTCCTTTAATAGTAATAGGTTATTTCCAATCCTTAACCGCTATAACTTTCTCTAAATCGACTATTATACCTTCGGTACTAATAATAAAGCCTAGGAACTTAATCCTAATAACCCCGAACTCGTACTTCTTAATATCCGCTTATAAGCCCGTATTATACAGGCGGTTCAACACTTTTTGAATATAACTATTATATTCTTCCACACTATCTAAATAGATTAAAATATCGTTAATATACGTACTATAGAAAACATCCAAATAATTAACTAAAATATCGTTAATAAAACGTTAGAAGGACAAAGGGCCCCCTATAAGACCGAAGGACAACACCTTATACTTATACGACCTATAGCGAATCTTAAACGTCGTTAAATTTTTATAATCTAGGTATATCCGTATATAGTAGAAAGCCTATCGAATATCGATTTTAGAAAATATTTTTACCTATCTAATACGGGCCAATATTTCATCGATAAGCGGCAATAGGTATCGATCCTTCTTAAACAGGGCATTAAACTTCCAATAATCGATACAAAAGCGTAGACCACCGTTAGCCTTAAGTACAAACAATATAAGCGCAACCTATAATACCGAACTAGCTTCGATAAAACCCTTCTAAAGGTTATCCGTAATATACTTTCGACATTCCTCTAACTCCTCTAGCATTATTTTATATAAGGAATTATATCCGAAATCTCCAAGTATCTTACCCTCCTCCAATATAATCTAGTAGTCGACCTTTTCTCGGTAGTCCAATAAAGTATCGGAATCGTATTTACTAAAAATATCGATATAGGCGTAATACTAGGCTAGGAATTTCTCTAACACCAGCGAGCGGTATTCCTCATCGTCTAGAGGAAGCACCGGTATCTTTATACTTTTAATCAGGCCGTTAATTTCGTATAGACTTATAGATTCTACCTTTATTCTATACTAAAAATAATATTCAAATATTACTATATTAACGACGGCCATATCTCGCGGGCGTTCTTTCACCCAGCCGAATATTTTCTTTAAATAGTAGGGACCCCGGTCATTTATTAATAGGTATATTAGTAGGCGACGGCTGTCCCTCTTTACTCTTCGAATAATCTATTCCATCTAAGCGACCTCGGTCTCTAACGTATGCTCGTATTTAATACTATTAAACAATTCCCACTCTATTTATTCGATCTACGAAATTTCAGCGCCTCTAATACGGTATTTAGCCGTATAGAACTCCTTAGGGCGCCAGTCGGGCGGGAGAATACTATCGTTAAGTAATATAGTAAGCTTTTCCTTATTTACTTGTACCGCTACCTCCAACTCTATAATACGCTCCTACAGGACTCGTTCCTCTAGCGTAGCATTCCTTAGACCGAATTCTATAGCTCCGTCCTCTATATACACCTCCTCCTCCGCCCTAATTACCGCTAATCCTCCTCTTATCTCTTCTATAACCTTCTTAAACTCTATTATATCCTCCTCCTCGGCTTATCCCTTACAAACCTAAAATAATACTCTATTAATCCAGCGTTTATCCTCCCGAACTATTAATATATCGTAATAGATTATATCCTCCTAGTACGTAAGGTCGTGTAATAGCTTAAATTATTTTATTTATAAATCGCGAATATCCGGAGCCGGAATAAGGGAATCCAGGAAGTATAATAAATAATTGTAATAGTTTATTAAAATTCTATAGCGTTCGAACTATATCCGTCTAACGATTATATTTCGACTAAGGCCCGGCAAGACTATTATTTACTCGTTATAGAACTTATATCTTTAAATATATAGGTATCCTTTTATAGCACGGTTAATAATATCCGGTATCACTTATCTATAGGGCGTAATATAACCGGGTTCGAAATCTATATATATTTCAAACTATAGACATTATAGTCTCTCTGTAAAGACATCGCTTACAATAAAGTAAGTATCTACTCCTATATCGATCAAAGTTTTAGTAGTAGAAATTAACAATCTATTTTAAATTATATTATATTTAATTAGAAAAGAGGATCCCTTACTTAAATAATTATTTAATTGAAATATAGATTCCGCTATACTAGTAGAATATATTAATACTAGTATCGACGTTTTAATTATTGTTTCCTTTTTTATAATCGATATTTCTCCTAAGAAAGAGGCTGATTGCCCTAGGGAATTTAATTTTTCAGTTCTTCCTTAGTAACGACTTTATTAGCCTCCTCCTCGGAAGAATTCTCCAAATCTAATTCCGTAATTATAATACTATTAGGAATATCCGGAAAATTAACTAACATAGCATTAATCTAGGAAGCTTTATATTTCTCTACCGCCTTCTCCACGCAATTACAATCCGGGTATTCCATTTAACAATAGCCTTCCTTCCTACAAATAAAGTATTTACCCTCAATTTAGAACTTACAAAATTCTTTAACATTAAATTTTTTATAGAAGAAGGAGGATACCGGCAAACAATTCCTAACTAAGTTCGAAGCGGAAGCGGCTACAGTCTTCGTACCAAATCCCTCGTAATAAGGCTTCTTCGAATAGGCAGTCGAAAATAATATATCTAATTAATAATTCTCGTTAATAAATTAAATAATAATATAATAATCTTTAAAGGTTTTATTACTGTCGAAATATATTGTCGTAGTCGGTTTATAGAAACGCTTAGGTATTTTGCGCTTTAAAGTTAGCTTCCAATAATAAGTAGGGATATAAACTTATTTAATAAATCGGATAAACTTAATTTTAAAGTCTTAGAACTTCTCGTTATCTCTTATAGTAAGCTTCTCGAATTCTATATTTACCTTCTCGACCGTATTCTTATCCAAATAATTTTCCTTCAAATAATTTAATAATTAATCGATAGTAATTAGACGGGGGGGATTGCCGTCGTATTCGTAAACGAACGGGAAAATAGCTTCGCCCGCCTTACTACCTAAATAGCCTACAATAATATTGAATACAATACGCTTAATAGTAAAATAATCCGTATTAACCTCTAATATACTACAGATTTAGAATAACTATATTTCGAAAAATACCTTATCCTTACTTAATTTACTATAAAAGAGGGGGATATTAAATACTTTAATAAATTTCTTACTATAGCCGCCGAAAGAGTAAGAAGAACGTTTAAAACTAAAGCGGGGTAAAATACTAAACGGGGTGCGAAAAGACTTCTTACGACGCCTATTATTTCCAAAACGCTTATTATTACTATAATACTTATCCTTAGAATCGCTTAATTAATCTAAATCGGACTCGGAATTAGACGGGTCAAAGTCACTTACACCAACCGCTTAGCTTCCGTTTCCATTACTTCCTCTACCGCCGTTACCTCTACTACCGAAAATATTATTAACCTAAGAAATTTTAAACGTCTTATTAGTAGTTCGGTTATTAATCTTAGAGGGGACTTTATCGATAGCCTTGTAAATCTTATATTCGGGAGAGATATAGACACAACGCTTCTAATAAAAGTCGTTCAAAGTAGACTTAATAAATTTATTAGCAAATTTCTATTTATTATTCTTAATAGAAGTATATAAAATAGTAGGGCCCTCGGCCTCGGCCATCAAAAAACATTTAAAAAACTTATTACTTTTCTCCAACTTAACCAACTTCTCTTTAATATCGGCCAACTTCTAGCGGGTATAGTCGACAACAAAATCGGCCACCTTCTTCTCCTTACGCAAGGGGATCAATTCTATCTTCATCGCCTCGATATCCTACTCCAATTTATAAACACGCTCTTAAAATTCATTAAATTTAACAACCGCCAAGGGGTTAACCTTATTCCTTACCTAAATTTTTACAACATCGACTTAGACCACTAAAGCATTAATCTTACCCTTAAAGCGGGCAATCTCTACTTAACTCGTAATTCGCTCAACATCCAAACCATCTATATAGGACTTAATAGTTTTATCGAAACGAAGGTCGTAATCTACCACCATTTCAACTAAAGACTCGTTATAGGAATAGCAATAACGTTTAACTTTCTCACGCTCCTTATACAACTCGTCTTCCAACTATCGACAAGTCGCCTCCACATCGGCAAACCGTTTCTACAAATCAATTTCCCCACAAGAGGCCGTAGTAACTATATTACATTCGTCTTTAACGCGAACAATAATTGCGTCTTATTCCTTTATCTTCTAAATAAAATAAATAATAAAAAAGTACATCTTACGGACCATCGCGTCTACGTAGCCGGTCATTTCTATAATATCGTTAATAGAAGCGCAAAAAGTCTACAAAAACAAAAAACGGACTCTAATTTCGTTCCACATCGCAACAGGGTCCTAATTGTACGCGCTAATAAACTACGCTAATATCATCATACCCTTCCAAGAGCCCAAAACGACAAATTTCTAGCCATCATCAATAAACGGCTAGAAATAGATATAACCGAAGCCGCAACAATTCTTAAAACTATCGGTTATATAATTAACGCGATCGATAACATCGCCCATCAAATCATCGAAGGAGGGGGCGAAGCGCCTACCACCGATCTTAAGGATAACGTTAGCCTAATAGAAGTCACGCATTTATTATAACGTAAAGCTAGCGAAATCCTCAGTCTTAGGACTAGCCTTATCAGGGATAGTGGGGACCATCTTATTAAACTCGTACGCATCGAAAGATATACGTTTAATTAACGAAAGGCTCGTAGGGACGTTATCCTCAATATTATAGAATAATTTAATATTAAAATGTATTTTGCAATAGCGCAACGGCTAAATATTATTAAGAGGGCCCTCTATCGTTTTATTCTTAGCTAGGGGACGACTTGGAATACCCTATTAGTAAGTAATACGTTCGCGCAAAGTAAATAAATCGCGAATCGTAAAAAAACTAAGAGAATTGCAATTTTAATTATAATCGCTAATAAAAGGTATTAGGGGTTAATGGAAAAATATAAATTCTATCGGGGGTAAGGTCGGATAAATAACAGAAGGGGAAGGCATATCCTCCTCTTCGATACTAATTTCGTCGTCGTCGCCGTCGTATAAAGTATAACTCTTAGCCGTCGGACTGCCCTCGGGCTAGCCGCTAGGATTAATTACTATATTAAAGTTCGATATTATTACTTTCGAACGGGACTATAAAAAGTATAAGTCTCGAAGCAGGATCTTCTTATATCGGGTACGCGCTACGATTTTAAATCGTAATTCGGATTCTCGCTAATTCGGTTAATTATATATAATAATTTCGAACGCTTCTCGGGTTCTTATCGCTAACGATACGCAATCGTACTACGACTTCGGGTATCGGGTAATTAATTTAAAATATTATAATTACCGTCCCCAATCGTATAATATTATTAACTTTAATATTATATAAGGACGTACACAATTACGAGAGAAAGCTAGCTCAAGGAGGGTTGTAGTGTAATTCAAATATAATATTAAAGTTAAAGAAAGAAAGAAGGAAAGGTATAAAGGTGAGCTGGCTGCGCAAGGTTAAGTAGGGTGCGCGCGCCAAGCCCTGTCAAGTCAGAGTAGGGCGTGTCGCGAAGGCGGCGCGCGACCACGTGACCCAACCCGTGCAACCTGGGCAGTCATGGCACTGGGCCATGACATACGATATTAGAATTTCTAGGGTAGACTTTAAAATTAGAATTCCTTATTTATTTAGGGTCCGGTTTCTATTCGGGGGGAAAGATAAGGCGACGATTCTTATAATTTACTTAGGCGTTATAGATATTGAATTATTTACGACCGATAATAAGATTGTAATTTATATTAACGACGATAAAAATATCGGGGGGTATTATTCGGTTTCGAATCCTTAAAGTAGCTTTAACGACCTCTTTAATACCTTAATTAGTTTTTCCTTGGTAATTACTAATATTTCGAACGGGAAAGTCGTTCGTCGTTTCTATTAGTAATTATTCTTTTAACTTATTAATAAATATTGTACTAATAAATAGATAGCCGTTGGCTCTTGTATCGATTAGGGCGTTAAATATAGATAAAGATATTTTATTATTAATTATAGTATATTAAATAATTATAGGATCCCCTCCCAAATAGGGTATTAAATTGAATTTATCCTTTCCTTATCTTTATTTATCCTTTATTTATTTTATAACCGATACCTCCCTTAGGAAGGAATTTAATTTACTTAGGGTATTTAGTTTCCTTAATTATTAGTAGCGGGGGCGGTATTTCTAGTAGTACTAGTAGCCGGAGCAGTAGCTTAGCTACTTCTAATTCTACTATTCTCGTAAGCTAGATAGCGTTTAATAATAGTAGCTATTTGGTTATAGCATTCGTAGTCGTATTGATCCTTCTAGGGATAATCGCGCTTAGTATAGCCGTATTCCTTGTAGAGGAAGTAACGACTTTTATTAAATAGACGGGTAATCTCCTTAATACGATCTATTGTAGAACGGTTATTGCCGCCGCCTCTATTATTATTAGCGGGTTTGGGCGCGGAGGAGTTAGAGCCGCCGGAGCCGGAATTTCTAGATCCTTTATTACTATTATTCCTTTTATTGCGAGAAGAAGAAGAAGAAGTAGCTTTAGCTTCTTTAGTAATAGTTTTAAATATTTAATTAAAATTAAAATAATTAATATAATAAAATTCGAAAGAAATAGAAGAGTTGCGATACTTAGCGCTTATTTACTTTTTATATTCTACGGGAAAGCGTTGGAATAGTTCGTACTTTTATTCAGTCTTAGAGCGTTAGTATTCGCTAATTATATATACGAATTTATTTTTAAAGAAATTGAAGTTGTCGGTATCCTTTATTTTGAACTTTATAAAATTAATAAGAGTTTTTTCGTCTTAGTTCGGGTTGCTATATTTGCGCTATAAATAGGTTATTAAATTAGAATAAATTATAAATTAATTGGAGTAAATTTTACGGAGATAAAGTATTAAGTCTTTGAATGTAAAGCCGGCCAAACGACTTTTAATATAGAGAAATTTATTATAGTCGGTTAAGTAGTAATTAGTATTAATTTTAAGCTTGTCCTAGATTAAATTGTATTAGGCTTCGAAGGGTATATCGTCCTCTTTATTTTAATTATAGAATTTAGGAGGGTCGGCCTACTTAATCGAGAGGCGGGCGCGACGGAGGGGAGTAGCCGTAGCTTCGTCGTCGTCGTCGTTGTCGGTTCTAATAGGCGGAATCGTAGCGAAATAAGTAGTCGAACGTCGGAGGGGAGCTGTAGTAGGATCCTTCTCGATATTAGGAAGAACGGTCTCCTTAGTCGTAGTCGCTTTATCCTTAGGTTTACGGATACCTTTAAGGACGCTTAAGTCGGTAATAATCTTTTTTAAGGTTTAGATTTCCTCCTCTTTATCGGTTAAATAGTCTTTAAGGGATTAGACTATTTTAGGATCGGTAGTTAAGGTATTAGAAAGAGCTTCCTCTAATTTAGGGACTTAATTATAAACGGTATAAAATTTAGTGTTTAAAGACGAGGTAATTTGGCGTAGCTCCGACACTTACTCTTTTAAAGCTATAGCTATCGTAATTTAGAATTTAAATTTATAGAATATATCGGCGGGGCGAATAGTATATAATTTAATAAATTTGGTTTCGTTTAGGTAATTATTAAACGGGAATTTGGAATTAGATAATAGTACACGATGGGGGACGTAGGGTATAGCATTGCGGATGAAGAATTTAGCGAACTCTTTTATTTTGTCCCTTAAATCTTTAGTAAGGTTTTTTAGGTTGAAAATAGTATTAAAGCGGTTAATTTTGCCGCTAATATATTAGTCGAATAGGTTAAACGATAGTTTAGGTTCGTCGTCGTCGTTACTCTTAATTAAGGCGTTAATTAGTACCTTTAACAGGGACTTTAGTTAGTTATATAGATAGAGTAAAGTCTTCTTACGAAGAAGGGTAGATTTATTGCAGGATTTTTCCTCGAAAGGGTAGAATCCATTGAAATACTCTTTATTAAAGCGTATAAAGGCCTTTATATTTTCCTTAATGATAGGGTCGACGCGCTAGGGTTTAGGGGTAGCCTTCTTATTAAAGGCGACCTTCCTTTTCCTTTTGTCGACGCTAGGCTTAATAGTAGCCTTATCTTTCTCTTTCGACGACTCGGAATTATCTTCGTCGCTAGCGTCTCCCTTATTAAAGGTTTAGTTACTTTAATCCTCGGGTTTAGAATTTTCGTTACCCTCCTCGCCGAAGAAGTCTACTCCGCTACGGTCGTTATTTTCGTAGTAATCGTTATCGCTAGAGCCCTTAGCTCTAACGTTAGTACTATTGCGAGTTAAGTACGGGGGTACTATAATATTAATTAATTTATCGATAATCTTAATGCCTCGAAGTATACGATAAATCGGTTTCAATTATCGGTTTCGTAATTGTTAGGATTTAACCTTCCTAAGTATTATTAGGTTGACCTTAAATAATATAAGGGTATAGTATAGTTGAGTCGAAGGCAAAGTTAAGATTCTATTTATAATAGAAGATTTAAAGTAAGGAGAAGAAAAGGAAGGGAATTAAATATATACGTACAGACCCGAATAAATACCTTAGTACGTAAGCGATAGCGGGACCCATATACGGGTCGCTGACAACCAATCCCTTTATTCGCATCGTCCTTCACCTATATAATAAATAAGAGCAAACACCTTTAATGGGCTTAGCGCCCGTTTGGGCTAGTCTTGGCACGAACCTTCTATATCACTCGTTCCTCTAACCTTCGTAGCACCTCATGGCACTTCACGACACCAGTCCTCCTATGGGGTATGGCGGGTATGGCGGCATGGCCGGACCGGCGCCGTCACACTCCTTACCAAAATTGCTAGTATTAGAAAAGTATTGTTGAAGTTAGCCTTTTTTCCCACGTGCGGATAGAGTTTTATCCACGTGCGGATAGAGTTTCTCCTTTTATAACTCTCCCCTTTACAACCAACGAACTCTCGTACGGACTTTGAATACTTCCGGCCATACTTAAACGTAGGATTAAAGCAATTAAAGGGGACGACGATAACCCATTATAGGTAGAACGGATCATTAACAGACTACCCCGGCTCAGAGCTAGGTTTAGCAGACGCGTACCCCTCTCTAGAATTTATCTATATTATTAATAACAATAATAATAATAATAACTTCGACGTTCGAAATTACTAGATTTCGCCCCTCTATTTGATTATAGCGATAACGATACGGTTATATCTAATACGGGTATAGTATATAATAACGACGATACTAATAATTAAGAGGACATTAATGAATAGGGTGACGACTAGGGTAATAACGAGGGTAAATTAAATTTAGTATATACCCCTAATTTACTTAATTGTATTACTAATTTCTTAATAAGTATTATTAATTAAAACGATATTTACGAAGGTATAGACCTAATAAATATCCAATACAAGCTTAAAAATTTGATAAATAATGCCGACAATATACTACCTACTAGGTTTGACGAAGAATAACTACGTCTTAATATCGAGTATAATAAGCGCGACGATTAAGAACTAGAGATATACGTATTCGAGGAAGATTTTATAAATGACTGGGTGGCCGAACAAGTCAACTAGGAATTAGCGGACATCCTTCAAGGTACTACAATATACGGCCTTATTTCTAATATATATTAGAATTAATCTATTATTATTACAATCGATATAAGTATTTGACGGATTTCCAGATAGCCTTCGGTCTATATACTATTATTAATAAGCGCTCGCAACGATAGTATAGGGTAATAGTTGAAATTCTAAGTATTTTGCGCAATTAAGATGGGAGGCCTATTATTAATATTCAACGCCTACTAAAATAATTCGAGACCTTCAAAAATCGTACAATTAAATGGCTACTATTAATCGATATACGGATAGCTAAGGTGCTATTACATATATCAAAAGTAAGGACGGAATCGGCCAATCGAAAAAGACAATAATAACAATAACAACAACAACAATAATAATAATAATAATAACGTTAAGAACGGGCATCAGGCGAAGGGGCATCAAGCGAAGGGGCATTAGGCGAAGAGAATTCCGATCTATCAACGGTTCTTGGTCCCTTATATTTTATAGACTTATATTCCCTTTTCTAAGCTTTTTTTAATTCTAATACCGTTAGAAATATGTATAAAAGGATAGCCTATTTAGTAGACAACCTAATAGAATTATATTATACCCTTTACTAGTTATTATCAATTCGAACAACCTCTAGCGAATATATATATTTTATTAGTAATTCAAATAATAACGGTAAAACCATCTTTCTATTAAACTTTATCTACTTCTATTACTATAGCGAAACCGAATTTAAATCTAATATCCCTAAATACTATTATCGCTTACTAGAAGACTACCCCTAATACTATATTTATATTAGCCGTATTAAAGCTATTAGGAAGAATTTTACTTCGGATTTCTATAAATATATTGGCGAAATTACCCTAATTATTAACGAATATATATATATTAATTATATCGATAAAGATTTTCCTAATATTAGTATATATTACTAGATCGGTTAGAATATATTATTCGGGAAATACGAATTGATTATTCGGTTTAATAAGGAACTCTAGATTCTTCAATATTAGATTGACTAGTTTATTCTTATTATTATCGATTATTTTGATAGCGATAATCTAAATAATCCTAATCTACTAGTATAGACCGGGAAGAATAAGAATAAAGATAAAAGACTATTTAAGAAATATACTACAGAGCTAGAGATCGATTGGAAAAGTGGCTATTTTTTTATACGCTGTATTCTAGACTAAGTTCTTAAGGATAACCTAGATGGATATTAAACCGATATTTCCCAAATCGATATTTCCTAAGTCGAAGGAGCACCCACACCCATACATAAGAAATTCAAAATACACCCTCTCGTATTTACGCCACCCATCAAAGCCTACCTAGAAATTAAGGAATTCGGTCGTATTACTTTCGAGGAGTATTAGAATAAAGTTAATAACCGGCCTAGCCTTAACGTAATTAACTGCCTAATATTGACTTTTATTAATAGGTTTAGTATATATCGTAATATATATAGATCTATTATAGGGGTATATTAATTACCAGTTGGCCTGCTATATAGTATTCGCGTTCGAAATACTAATATTTTCTCTATTATTCCTAGACCCTATATATTAAATTTCAACGATATCGTTAAGGCCCTAGGGTATTTAATATTATTAGATAAGGATATAATTATAATACAAATAGAAGGAAGGCTAATACTAGTATCGGTATTTACCTTATATTATATTAGTAATATGCCCTAGTAGAACTAAAATACTAGTATAGTAAGTATAGGAGGCTAAAAGTTTTGCCGTTTTTACTTTATTAATCCAAACTATATTGTTAAGTAATAGAACGTTTTAATTAGTTTCGTATGCAATTCCGAAATCAAACGGTATTATTACCAGCATTTATAAATAAAGTAAGAAATCGATGTCAATATTACGACTAAAGGCAACCAGATGGTATATAAGACCCAATAGGGTATTAGCTTGATTCGGCCAGCTTTATTCGACTTAACTCTAGTATTAGACATCATTTTAATAAGGGTACCTAATCTAATATATTCTAAATATAAAGGTATTATAGCCGAAACATACGAAATATTATTGGGGGTATTCCTAATAGTAAGAGTAAAGATTGAATATAGGTAAGATAAGTATTTAAAGTATTCTCCTCCCTAAGGCTAAAAGGCCTACTTCTAACGCTTAGATACCGTAGTCTTACTATTCGATATTAGTTATTTCCGTTTAATTAGATTGCTCTCCCTTCCCCAATTTTATACCTAAAAAGTTATACTTTAACCGATTATATAAAATAGTCTATTATCGCCCCCCCTTTTTTTACAATATAGCTTCGGAAAGATCATATTAAAAAGTATATATAGGAAGCCTGGAAATCCATTATCCAACCAGACCGTAGAGACGATAAAGATGGCGAAGACGAATAAACGGTACATAAAGCAAATATTATATTAATAACTATATTTACTAAAATACTAGTAGTAATAGTTTAGAGTAATAATATATTAATAAATACTAGAAATATATAATTTAAATATACCGATTTAGAGTATTACGTTTTAGGGGCTAGAAAATAGTATACCAAATTATATAATGTAGTAGTAGAAGCTACTGCCAATAATCTACGGGCAAGGAATAATCTATATAGATCTCGTACTCGGCTCGATCGATTACCTTTATAATTATTATTTCAATAATTTAAGTCTTTAATATTAGCTATAAGTATTATAGTAATAAATAGCCTCAACAAGGAGGGTAATAATAATATAGATAGTAATAATATTATAATCGAAGACGAAGAGGGAGGAGTAATAGCCGAAGCCGCTATAGAAGCGACTATAATCCCGAAGCGGGCAAAGAAATATATTAAAAAGGTATTATAGCTAAATATATATATAAGTGTATATTATAGCGAGCTTTACCAATAGTATAGTCCGCCCGGTTTATTAAATATATTAGCGGAAGAGAAATATTATAAGTAAATTTATATATAGTATTTACCCCTGAATTTTACCCCTAAATCCAAATCTTAGCGCCCGCTAGGCATAGGCACAAAAGCATAGACAATATAGGGTAATATAATATGTAACCTAGGCTACAGATCTAACGTACAAAACCGGTACTAGGATTATAGGCAACGATATTAAATTAAATATACTAAACGACTAACGACAATTGAACGATAGGCGATTCAAAAAGATAATAGAGATAACTAACGGTAAAGACGTCGAAAAATAGATTCTCGAATAAGAGTGTATTATCTATACCATCCGATTTACACTACTTAATTTATTCGTAGAAGATACCGAATTAATCGACCAAATTAGGTACATTATCCGGGATACCCCCAATCTTTTCGACAACCTACTCTATAAAAACGAGCGATAACCTAATACGAAGAAAAGGAAATAAATCGAAGAATTAGAGTTTAATATCTTAAACTTTACCAACGATACGTATATCCGGCCCAATATTATCGGCAAATTAATAGATATACGCCGAATTTATTACCCTATTACTAGAGAGTTTTCCTATTTGCCTCTTTCCGCTACATCTATATCTAATCCATTTCGCTATACCTTATCTCGGGTATACGATTTAAATTATAGTGTACGGGTATTGCGATTTGCTACTAGTAGTCTATAGTACAGTAAGAAAGTATTATTTGCCGATAGGTATACCTATATCCTCTAATTCCTTATTATACCCTCCCTATCTATATCCTTTACGTCTATACCCTGCCTATACCCTGCCTATACCCGTACCCCCAAGAGTCCGAAATACCGAATTCGCCGATAATAATTAGTAAATACTATTAGCAGCATTTACGTCAGCATATCACTCCAGGAGTGCTTAATATAACGTATATATACAATATATATAATATCGGCAATTCGGCACACGTCAATATAAGCACACTATAAAGACATACCCCAAAAGAACACGCCCGAGCACTAATGTCACCAAAATCACCCCCAAGAACACGCTTAAACACTATTTTCAACCGAAATCGGAAAAAATTGCTAACAAAGGCCAATATCTAGCCCATATATAGTACCCTCCGGCGCCACACCTTCGGCATCGGCAACCATATCAGATATTACCGCCCCGGCGCGGCCGGCTCCGACGGCGACAACATCGGCCGTATCGATCACATCTTTGCACACGAGCAAAAGAAGTATAATAAACGCCGTATCTTCCTTATTCTAACCAAAGTCAAGCCCATAAATAACCACATAAATCTATCCCTTAAATTACCACTTATCGAGGACATAGGTAAGTCCCTGATTATTAGCCTACCAGCTTTGCTTACAGATAGGGTATATATCGTAGACATTTCGAAGGTCCATAAACGAGGCCAGGCTAGCCATCAACCGCACTTAGTCTAGGTAAACTAAGACATCATATAGATGTAATAATACTTATATATATTTCCTTAATCCTCCTCCTCCTACCTTTAATATACTAACATAAATTCGCAGGATTCTTTGGGTTAGCTTACGTTAAGGATTTCATAGTATATTCAAATCGTTATCTTCCATTCCTTTCTACCTACCTTCGGTAATATACTAACTAACATTAACATTATACAATATCTAGTAATAATATCAATAATCAATACGCATTGAATATATCGTACCTTCAAGTTATCTAATATCTAGAGGTCTAACCGCCATAAGTATCTTTAATACCGTAACATCCTAATCGATCAACAGTCATCTATACACACTATTACCCCTGAGTGAAATGAATTGACCACATTCCCAAGCATCGTCGCATGGCACCAATCTATGCACACTGAATTACCCCCGAGTCAATTGACCACAGGCATCGCAGCACCACTCTATGCACACTGAATTACCCCTAAATGAATTGACCACATTCCCAGGCATCGCAGCACCAATCTATGCACACTGAATTACCCCTAAATGAATTGACCACATTCCCAGGCATCGCAGCACCAATCTATGCACTGAATTACCCCTGAATAATATTGACCACATTCCCAGGCATCGCATAGCATCACTTCAATCGCATCAATCGCATCATTCCCATATAAGTTCAATCCCCTCGCTCAATTGCATCCGTCGTTCAATTACATTCAATTTACATACATCCCCAACCGGCGCGCAGCGCCGGGCGCCGGGCGGTACTAGACCGGCCGTGCGCCGGTACAGTACCGGGCCGGTACAAGTGCAAGTACTGGGCTGGGCGCCGGGTGCGCCGGGTGCGCCGGGAGCAGGTGCAGGTGCTAGGCTGGGCGGGCAATGGGGTAGACCGTACGCGGGTAGGCGGCAGGCAGGTGGGCGCCGGCAATAGGTAGATCCGTAGATAAATGCACGCATGCACGTCGCTCGCGACTTCCCAACGTAAATCCTGTGCCTCATGCAGGCAAATGCAGGTCAGTCTGTCTAGACCAACCAGAATCCAATATTCTACTCCCAAATACAATTTACTGTGTCAGATCAATTTACTGTACAAATCTATAGACGGTTGATAGACTGCAAGTTCATTTGACATCGTAGGATGTAAAACTTACGGTCTGGAGACGGTAAGCAGATGGTAAGCTGCAGGGGGGGACCCGCAGGTATGAACTTTCAACTACCGCTCGCTATTAACGCTATCACCACTAATAGCTCTTAATAGCTCGTAGCAGCTCACGACAATTCTTACCAACTCCCTAACGGTCTTTGCCATTTATCTAAGCATTAATAGCCATTAAGTTTTCTCAGCGGATTTGGCACTTTTAACTGCCCCCTCTTATTTCTCCTTCAGCTCCCGCCTACCTCCCCAAGCAACCGCCTTACTTCCTCAGCGGTCTATACAACTAGGGGATAGTAATAGCTTCCTTTTGTCACTGTAACGAGGTCGTTACTCTCTTTCTTCGTGCCCGGGCAACCACAGCCATACTATGAACCAAGCGGTTCTCTCACCAACAACAACAACAAGGCATCATCACCAACACTCTATACCTTTACTTGGTTCTCTCCTCGGCTCCCGCTCAACCCCGGTAACTCACCCTTTCTTTTCTTAACAACACATCGGCCCTCCTCGGCAATCAGCAGCTCGCTTACCCCCCTACTTATTCTACTAGCGCCTTTGCCTATTTTCCTTTATAACTATAAACCAAGCGGTTCTATTAATAATAATAATACCAAGGCATTCGTATCGCTAATTTTATACTTTTAGTCTTATCCGCTTACTCCCGTTATTTCTCCCTTACTTTTCTTAATAGCTCAACGGATCTCTTCGGCAATCAACATAGCTAGTAATTACCCTACAAACCCTTCATAGCCCTAGCAACCATACGAGCCAGCCAAAGAGCCCCCGTTTAACACCCCTTTTCTCTTTCTTTCTATTTATCCATGGAACCAGCTTTCTCTACGGCTTTAGCACTTTTGAGTACCTCTCTTTCGAGTGCCCGCCTCTCTCTCGAATACCTACCTCTCTTTCGAATGCCCCCTTTCAACTTCTCTTTATCATTTAACTAACCAAATTCCCATACCTTCGCCCCCTTGGTATAGATTGGCCTTTCTTGACCGCCACCTAGCTTCCCGGAGTTCAACGGACTTCGACCTTCCTTACCCGCTAGGTGAAGATATATCCCGGCGTCTCCCGAATGGATAGATAGATCGGAGGAGATTTAGAGGTTATCGGAGGAGACTTAGGTTTTGTCGGAGGAGACTTGGAATTTGTCGGAGAAGACTTGGACGTCTAGGACTATCGAGGACGATAGCTTCTTTCTTTGTAAGCCGGCATTTGATAGGGGAATCCTTGGATTACCCTACCTTTTTGTATTATAGTTTAGACTAGTAATGACAGCCCAGATTAGCTGGGCTGCTATGGAGGCTGCCATGCCCAGTCGGGTCCTGGCACCCAGAGCTCTGGCCACCCTGTGGCCCGTGCCCTGGGCCTGCACAGTATATCTATTGCGTGCAGACGGCTGGCTGGAAGCCTCCCCTCTTCCATTCAACATCTCTCTTCTTTTCTAATACTCTTGCCTCTATTGCAATGTGGTATTATCGAGAGACCCCCCGTATCACTACTATAATAAATAATTTATTATTATACCGGCACTTTTTGAGATATAGCTAGAAAAAGACTATATTAATCTATATATTTAAGATACTTAGAAGGATGTATTAGTAAAAAACGGTACTATACCTAACCCAACCGATAGTATATTAGTTAACTTAATTCCTAGAACGTTAGTAATAATAGCTAAAAGTAATTACTTATTTATAAATACTAGAAACGAAGGTTCTAAATTTAGGAATATAAATTACTATATTAAATTTGCTCGCTATTAATATAAAATAATATATTATACTACAACTGAAGGTATAATTAACAACCTTCAAATATTAGAATTATTCAAGAATAAGGCCAAAGTAATAGAATTACTATCCGAAGTATTATTTAGAAGGTTATTTAGATCGATAGCCAGACGGTCTTCTATATTGAAATATATATTCTAATTAGAGGTGCAGTTATAATAGAAGTATTTTAATAATTTTCGGTACTAATTATAATCGACGACGATTTATCCGACGATAATTTAGCTATAGAAGACGAACCTATACCGGTTACCGAAGCGGCCGCGGAAATTGCTATAAAATTACAACCTCTACCTAAGAGAGTAAAATAATATATTATATTAATATTACGACCGAATATTTATTTAAGTATATACTATACAAGTATTTATAAGGAGTATAGTCTATTAGGGTTATTAAATATACTAGCGGAAGAAAAATATTATAAGTAAATTTCACCCCTAAATAATATAAATAAATATACTCGCTTAGAGGACTCGGTACTATAGGCAATAAGTTTTAATACCTAATTAAAAGAATATTCGGTAGTTTAGTATTACACAAGTAAACGCCTACGTAATTCTACGAAATTGGGCGTACAAAACCTAAGCCTACAAAGAACGACGATATTCTAGAATTAAAGGTAATAATAATTTAATAAACGATTAAAGAAAACGGTAGAAACAATTAACGGCCGAAATATTAAAAGATAGATTCTATAATATAAGCGTATTATTTATATTATCCGATTCGTACTCCTAAATACTTTCGCCTTATTTAATTCCGACTTAACTTAGTAAATAAATAATATTGTCCGCTAATCCCCTAACCTTTTCGAAAAATTATTATAACGAAAGGAATTTATTGTGAGATGGAAAAGGTGATGATATTGATTGATCCAGCTAACGAAAGCTGGGGGAATCGCCAGCTATATAGCTGGCGATGACAAAGAACGAAGGGTCTGCAAAGGAGGGGATTCTGGGACGTAGCGGTCTAAGCGACAAACGCCCAGAATCTTCTCACATTTATTCATTTAAGCCTTAACGACGAAAAAGAATTAGAAATCGATTTATCGGTAGACGATACCTATATACGCCCTATAATAATTAATAAATTTAAGGAGCTAGAAATACGCCGAATACGCCACCCTATTTATAATATTAATATAATTATTAATTTATTATATACTTTACTAGTATACTCTTCCTTACTACATAATATATTCCATCGAACTCTTTACCAGGCTTATAATCTAAACTATAGTATGCTACATATTCTATCCTTCCTATCATGGCCCAGTGCCATGACTGCCCAGAGGCTGCACGGGATGGGTCACGTGGTTGCGCGCCGCCTTCGCAGCACGCCCCACCTTGACTTAGAGGCCTGGCGCGCACGCACTACTTAACCTCGCGCAGCCAGCTCACCTTTATACTTTTCCTTCTTTTCTTTTTTAACTTTAATATTATATTTAATTTACACTACAACCTCTTTAAATTAGCTTTCTCTCGTACTTATATACGCCCTCACATAATATTAAAATTAATAACGTTATACGACCGGGGACGGTAATTATAATATTCTATTAAACTACCCGATACCCGAAATTGCAATACGATAACGTATCGTTAGCAACGAAAACCTAAGAGCGTTCGAAGTTAAATATATATAATTAACCGAATTAGTAAAAACCCGAATTACGACCCGAAATTATAGCGCGTACCCAATATAAAAAAATCCTACTTCGAAACCCGTACCTTCTATAATCGAAAATAACGAACCCTAATATAGTAATTAACCCTAGCGGTTAGCCTAAGGGTAGCCCGACGGCCGAAAATTATACCTTACGCGACGGCAATAACGTTAACTTTAAATCCGAAGAGGAAATCCTCTCTCCTTCTATTATATACCCCGATTTACCCCCGTTGGAAATTATCCCGAACTATTAACCCTTTAATACCCCCTCTATTAGCAATTATAATAAAAATCGTAAATCCCCTAACTCCTTAACGACTTGCGACTTATTAACTTTACGCGAGCGTATTATTACCTAAAGTATTCTTAATCGCTTACCCCCTAAGAATAAAGCGACGGATACCTCTAAGAATAAAATTATAAATAGCGCGCTAAATAAAGCTTAACCCCTCCATTATTATAAAATATAATTTAATATCGAATCTATTTATAATATTTAAAATAATATACCCGCTAGCCGCTCGTCTATTAAATATATATCCTTAAATATTTATAAATTTAATAAAATAATCCCCGCTATCCCGAAGGATAAGGCTAATTCAAAGGACTTTATTAAATATACTTTAACCTAAATATATAACCTCTACTAAATTAATATAATACTTATAATCGGTAATAAATATTTTGCCCCGATTTCGAGGATTTAATAGGAGATATTATCGACCGAATTAATTATATAATTAATAATTATAAGAACCGTTATATTTTTAACTATATTTATTTCCAATAAATTAAGTAGAAATCGCCCGCCTTAAAAGTAACGTTAATACTTTAATAATTTAATTTAATAACGCGAAAAATAAGACTTATATTATTATAGCTTCGGTTAAGATTAATAAGCGTATTAACGAATTAGAAAAAGAGGTCGACGCCCTAAAGACCGAATTAATTTTATTACGTAAAGAAAAAAAGGTAACCGACTTCGCCATTAATTATACTCGCTAAAAGCTATAAAAGGTATAAAATAAATTAATTAAACTAGAAAAGAATAATAAATTCCTTAAATATTCCCTATTAATTAAAAACTTTACGGTTTTATATACTTTAATTAAAAATAATTTAGAATAATAATTCGCGAAAGAATTCGTTAAATTTACTTTGAATAATTTTAATAAGAAGCGTTACGTATATATCTCTTTCGAATACGAAATTTATAAAGCTATTAATAAAATTCCTTCCTTAAAAATCAAACCGAAGGATTAAGCTATAAATAAATTTTACAACTCCTTTTAAATTAATAATATTTTTGGTAGAAGAAACGGAAGCGACGGTAATAATAATAAAAATTAAGCGGCCGGAACGGGTAATCCCGATTTATTCGATAACGAATTTAATTCGGACTAATTAAATAATTTTAAAAATAAATATTATAGTAATAATAAGTATATTAATAATAACCGGTACCCTTTTTATACTTTATCTACTTATTCTCCCCGCCTTAATTCCGAACGTTCTTCTTATTCTTTTAGTAATTATAATAAGAAATTTATTAAGGTGCCGAATATTCTTCTTTTCTATAGCGAACTAAATAAAAATAAAATATTTTTCGAAATATAATTTTATTAAATTTATAGTATATTAGAAATTAATACGGATTATTTCGCTATTGAACCTACTATATTTAATATTATTATAGGCCGTTTAATGGGTACTATAATATAAATTATCCTTCTTTTTATTTATAAATATAATAAAAACCCCCCTCGTTTAATAATTATCGATTAATTATTAAATTATTTAAAAGAGAATTACCTAAATAAAAATATTATTAAGAAGGCTAATATAGAATTCAAGAAGCTAATTATAAAGGATAGCGACCGTTTTTAGGATTTTAAAGTTAAATTTATCCGCCTAATTAATTAAATTTATTGAAGCGTGCTTCAACTATGCAGAGGTGGATGACTTTCACAGTCTGGAGTATTACTTTAGGGACCGGAATCTACCGAAGCGGAGTTGAGGGACGGTTCGTCTAAAGCCGGGTTTTCTAGCAAAGTTCTCAGGCCTCTCATTAGTCAATTCAAACGTATAGCCCTACAACTAGGCAAGGCGTTTGCCAAGCCCGTTTCTAATTAGTTATTTCGCGGATAGTATTTTTAATAGTCTACGCTAGAATATACTAGGTCTTGCCCTTTCTAGACGAAACGTATAGCCTCCATCTATAAACGGTTAGTAGACTATTAGTATATAATTAGTACCCGTACTAGCCAACCGTTCGTGTCGCATCCCGCTATCTAACTTCGACTTTAACCCCAACTTCAACCTTCTACCTCACAATTATCGTTATTGCAATTCTATTTCAATACTTACCTTACCGCTAGATAAATTATTGTAACGATTATAAACGCGTATTATTAGAAGGTAGTAGTCTTATTTGGCCGGCAAGCGACCGGTAAGTAAATCGCGCGGGTATAAGAATTTCGCTTCCCCCTATCTCTCGAATTTCAAATTCTCCCTTCTACTCTTCTTTTTTTGTAAGTAGCTCTCTCGCCTATTTTTTAAATTGAAATCAGGTTAGTTCTCCCCTTCTCCCGCCTCTATATATTACTTTTCTAATATTGTTTCTAAGTGGTGCGACCGTACGATAGATTTCCTTTATTTTGGGGGTTCTTTTCGTCTGGGGGTTCTTTATATTTCTTTCCTTTCGTTATAGATATACCTACTAGATATTGTAAAATTTGCTATTAAAATAAACCGGTCTTAGAATTTATTAATAAGTAAAATCCTAATAAATTGGTATAAAGTTATATAAGCTATTGTAATAAGGCAATTAAAGTAAAGATATTCTATTTAATATTTATTATTCCTATTTAGCGTTCTTTTTGCCAATTAACTGGTATTATTTACTGGTATTGTCTACTTAACGGTAAATCCTTCAAAATACGTAAATCCTACTATAAACCTAGTATGCCGCATCGTTCTACTATTTATAGGTGAATGGTGCCCTCGAGGGTTAAGATCCGAGCCGCGGGGGGTTGCGGGTACGATTTAAGTAATATCGGTTAGTTGGCCGCTTAAATAATTAATATTAATAATAATAGGTTGCCTGTTAGAAGAAGAGGGATGCTAGCGTACTTTCCCCTCCTCCGGGAAGACTTCGCCTAGTATAACGATTATTAATACCTCCGCCTCTGCTAGGCCCTCCCTAATTGAGATTATTGTTACCTCGACCTTAACCTTAATATTAATATTGTAATAAAGAATTCGATAAATTACCCGAGCGAGCACCGGAATTATTTCGGCCTATGGCACCTCCTATAGCACCTCCTATAGCACTTCCGCCTATACCTCCCGGTTATTTGTGTCCTCTAGTACCTGCTCCCCCGAGATAATAACCGGTATAATAACCGGTATAATAATTGGTATAATAACTGGTATAGGCATTTCGAAGGATTATTAAGATTAATAAGTGGAATTAAGACTGAGAGCGTATTATGCGTTTAATAACTCTATTCTTCCCCGTAGGAAAGAATTTATAGGTGTATCTCGGTATTAGTAAATGATAGATTTGGACATAGCTAACTATATTTTGCATAGGATTCTCCCTAAATTGCCTAGGCCCGCCGCGAGATTACCCAGATTCGTTGTAATTACTGTCGTTGTCGTCGTAATAATTAAGAAATTTCGGTCACCCCTTCCTTCGAAAGTTAGAAAAGACGAAATGCCGGTATAAATAACGAGGAAGATAATAATTTCGATAATGAGGAAGATAATAATAGTTTTAATAATGAAGATTTAAATAATTAAGATAATAATATCGACTTTAATAATAACGATGACCCAGACATCGACCATTTCTTCTATTTAATATGCAATATCGCTCGAAGTATCGTAAATAAGTATATCGCTACTAGATATTATATATACTATAGATTAAGTATACTTTATAGAAATATTGACTTCGAGAACGAATTCTACTTATATTGTCGAAGGGTATTTATACGGGGACTATTCTTTAATTTCGATAGGGAAGAGAGGGAATATTACGATCTATATTATAATTATAATAATAATAATTTTTCGCCCGACCGAATATAATTTATAGATTCCTTTCGTATATTTATACTTCGATATTCACCTCGGTAATTACCTGCTTTACGACTATTTCGTCGTAATCCTAAGCCTCCCGCAATAGGAGTAGACGGTCTTGAACTACCTATACCGCTATCCCCCCCTCGGCCTCGCTAATTCCCTAGGCTTACTAGTATTGAATTTGAATGGGATTTATTATATTAGGGAGACCTTTTATTAAGAGTTATTCCTAATATCGATTTTAATATAATTAAGATATTTGAGGTAGCCGAAAGGTAGGATAATATGGAAAAGTATTTACGATATTAATAAAGATAGTTTGAAATGTATATTACTAACGATTATTATTGTTAATATTATAATTGTGATAATAGGAAACCTCCTAGTAATCTATATTTTTTTAGCGCCGAGAATAACCTAGACTTCGGGGTTATTCCCGACTTATTAGAGTTTAATTAAATCGAAGAATAATTTATTACCTGGGTATATATTTTTATCGATATTTAGGTTGTAAAGGGTTTTTAATATAAATATTTTAATTATATTATTAATTTCCTTCGTAATATTAATTATATTTATTACTAGCTACCTCTATTACCTTGCAACTTCGATATTATTATTCTTCGGCTTCGTAGAATTAGAGATAAACCCCGTATCGCCCAACGAATTAAATAAATTATAATAATTAATTTAAATAGAGAAACTCTACTCGCACGTGGAGAAAACTCTATTCGCACGTGGATCCACTTTTAGTTTTCTAAGTATAACTTAGCCAAAGAAGGTCGGATGAAAATAAAAGTAGCACCAAATTACTTATTGATTTTTAACGGATTTTTGGGTATAAATACCCCTATTACCAGCCGAAGCGTTGGCTAAATTCTATTTTGGCCCCCTTTTAATATTTTAACATTTTTAATATTTTCTTTATATCTCTCTTCTATTTTCTAAAATTACCCAACTTATGGAGGAACTACCTTTAGCCACCTAGCGCTGTTAGATAGAGAAGAAAATGAGAAAAAATCTCATATAATTTTTAACCCCTTATTAAAATTCTTAATATTAGAAAAGTCCTATTAAACTTAGCCTTTTTTTTCCACGTGCGAATAGAGTTTTCTCCACGTGCGAATAGAGTTTCTCTTTAAATAAGCTTCGTATCTAGTTCGACTATTTAAAAGCTAATTACCCTAAATATTGAAATATCGAAATTATTAAAGCCTAGTTCGAAGAGTTAGTAAACCTTCCTAATAATAATATATATAACGATTTAATAATTTATAAATTCGACCCTAATAATTTCCCGGATAACTAAAATCTTAATCTTAATAAAGAAGAGGAAGAGGAAGAAAATAATAACAATGCTTTTAAATTAGAAGTTGTAATACTTTTTAATTTTATAGCTAATTAAGTAAATATAGAATATTTTTATTAATAATTAGGTAAAGGATAATTTACTTAAGCCTAAGCCCTGGGTAATATATTGGTTCAACTTACCCCCGGCTAATACCCTCCAATTCAATTATTTATTAAACCCGGCCCGTTACGGAACACCCCTATAAAAGAATAGGATAAATTTTAGCCTATCTTATTATAGGTATTCCTAACCCTTTATCTTTAAGGAAAAGCCGATTTTATTAAACCCCGAATATAATCTATCGATTTCGAAACCTATATTAAATATATATTTAAATAATATAATAGTCGATTTATACGATATTACCAATTCCCTTTCATCGTTTTCAATACTTTAATATATAAATTAATTAATTCGAAAAGCTAGTTTTTCGTACGCTTAGGTCGTAGAGGTAATAATAAGGGTTTAGCTAATATTAAATAATTAAAGGAAACGGTCGAAATTAATATTCCTAAGGTACGTTACTTATTCGATTCCGTCGTTCGGTTCTCTAATACTATACGAAGTATACGGCCGTATTAGATGCGGAAAAGCTGTGAATTTTGTATTTATATTTAAATATTAAGTATACTAACTATATTTATAACGTTTAGCGCGGCTGATATATATTAGGAAAGCCTTACTCGATATATACCCAATTATAAAGAATAGAAAATTATTTCTATAAACGGTTAAAAAAGGATTGTAAAAAAGAATTTAAAAGAGAACCTTTATATTGCTGTATATTACTTCGAAAAACGATTCGAATTATTCAAAGAGTATATTTTAATCTTCAAATTTAAAATCGAGGATTAGTAGTACTATATTAAATTCTAAGTTCGAAGAAGCGGCTATAATTATAGTATTTATTAGGTACTATATATCGAAGCATTTAAATTAACCGACGAAAATACCCAATAGGAATTTGTAAAATTCTAGAGTTATTACGTAACCGCCTTTAACCTAGAATTAAAAAGAGTTAGTTAATAGGGTAAAGGTAATCTTCTATTTATTATTATTAATAATTCCGGTTAAGAAGAAGAAGGTATATACCCGCCTACTTTTAACCTCCTATCCCAAATAATTAACCGAATATAACGATATAGCCGGTATACCGACGATTATTATTTTCGTATTAAACGGTTTAATTAAGGTACTTTCCGTCCTAAGGACCCGATATTTAAAATTTGTCGTTTTTACTTTCCTAGGAATTACTATCTAGAAGTATACTTTATACGCAATCTCAACCCGAAATATTAATTATACGACGGGCAAAGAAATAATAACTGTATAAATAATTATAACCGTACCGTTACCTTAGCTTAGCGTACTAATATAAATATTTAGCTATATACTAATTATAACGCTATTATTAATTATATTACCAAATATTATTCGAAAGTAGAGAAGTAATTAAGGCCTTTTAAAGAAATTATTTAATAAATTGCCCCCTAGGTTGCTTCTAACAATTACGTTATTTCCTTTATTATAAAGATAATAAATTAGTTAGTTATTAAAAGAGATTGGTCTATTTAAGAGATTAATTATTTCTTCTTTAACTTATAGTTTAATTAAAATACCCGTAACATTATTAATATAAATTATCGTTATCCTAATAGAATCCCTAGGCTAGGAGTACTTATTAAATAAAATTAATCGGTTTAAATTCGAAGTTAATATATTAAATACCTATTGCGCCCTAATGACTTCGAAAATATTAACTATGTTAAATAATTTATTCGATTCAATAATAATCGCCGTCTAGGAAATTATATTAAAAAGAGGGTATTTAATTACTTCCCTATCTACAAATCCGATATAGAGGACGAAGCCTAATATAAAGACTAGTATAGGGTTAAATTAATATTATATTATCCCTATCGAATTTAAATCGAATTATTTAATATTATAAAATAAAATAGGATTCGGGAGGAGTAGGAAATATATTCTAATATATATTTAATTTGTATAGAATACTATGATTACCTTTACGACTATTATAGCAACCAACCTAATAGAGAACCCGACGACGAATTTGAACCTCCCGCTAAGGAAGAAAGGCAACGAGAACTATAGTAAATATTAACTAGAGAGGTTCCCGCCTATTAACGGGCTAAGAATGACGACGGGGACTTTGGTATACTTAGTTTTAGGGAGTAGGATATCTTATACAACTAGTATAATCATTTCGATTATTAAAATTTACTACTATTAGTACTAGATTATGAGTGTAATATAAAAGCCGATAATGCCTATTTGGAGGCTAAAACTAATACTATTACATCCTCTACTATCGATAATCTTAACCTAGTATAAAAGGTTGTATTTAATTAATTTATTATTCATTATTAATCTATTCTTAATTATAATAATATTTAATGGTATATGCGTATCTTACCGCTGCTATTACAAATTAATAGCTATAGAGGCAGTAGGAAATTATATTTTATTAAGCTTCTATCTTTCCGATTAGAGTAAATAGCTATAGTTTACGGGAAGGGTAAATCTATTATTCGGGGTGCTCCTATTAGGGTAGTTATTAATAATATTAATGGCCAGATTCTATACTCTTTATTTAAGCTCCCTATTGCGCCTAAGAACGTTAACTAGAATAATCCCGAAGTAACTATTATAATTTTAAATAGTATTAATCTTACTCAATTGTAGGCTAGATTTCGGCCGTATTAATACTTTATTATTAATAAGAAGTTAATGCTTAGCCTTCGAATATTCAATTTTATTAACTAAAAATTTCGATAAGCCTTTCCTAAATGTTAGAATGAGTTATTTAATAGAAGGAGCGTTCTTTTATTTAGTGATTTCTATTAATTACCGCCAATCAAATAGAAGGCGTTATTTTACGATCAACAAATATTGCCCGCTATTAAAGCTATCGGTCGTACCTATTATTATATTTTTAATAAGACCGTCGAATTATAGTAAATAGTTCGATAATAAGGTAATAATCAAGCCCTATTCAAGGATGCACTAGAAGGGCTACGTAATAATTTACTTACTCGTTAACACTAGTAATTATTATGCTCTCGAATTAAAATACGATTGCCTATTAAAGAAGCTGCCCAATTCGAACATACTCTTTGTATCTACCCGAAGCGCAATAATGTAAAGGCTTACAATCTTAAGTATATAGAAGTATTGAATTAACTATACCTTATATTCCTTACTTAATACGAGGGTATTAGTATTAAAGATATTGACCCTACTGAAGTTAATAATTTATAGCTTAAAATCCTATTAATAATAGGTAGTAGGGTTATATTTATTGAGAATCTTTGGACTGAGGTTGGCCTAATTAACGGTGTATTAGGGACTATTTTTAATACTATTTGGGATGCTACCTTTCCTAACCGAGAGATGTATAATAAATAATATCTTGAAGGAACCCCTTTATTATATTGGTTAAATTCGATTGATATATTGGGCTATACTGCTTTCCTAACTAAAAAGACTAAGAAAGATTCTAGAATGTAGTCCCAATCTTCAAAATTATATAAGATTTCTTATCCTATAGGAATGCCCAATATAAAAAAACACAATTCCCCTTAATAATTATATATACTATTATAATATATAAATTATAGGGTTTAATACTCGACATAGCGGTACTAGATATTTCGAAGAAAGACTTCCAAGTAGGACTTATATATATAACTTACTTACGAATTAAGACTTTATAAGGCCTTATATTCGATATACTGTTCGATTTAAGCGCCTTACGAATAACTTCTAATCGAATATTTATTATAAGAGCTGCTAACGAAGCAAAAAGGTTGCTAGAGAAGCTACTAGTCCCAATTTAAACACTAAGAACCCGGGCACCCGGCATTACCACTTCTAAGCCCGGCCCGGGCATTACAAATATTCGAATTAGTATTAGCAATCTAAATATCACCCAATTTAAATAGTAATTATATATATACGTATAATAATAATCAACACTTTCATACGTACCTTCCTTTATAAATTAATAGTATTTGCAATTACTCCTTCTATTTCATTTTATATCTAATATTTTATACGTTATTAACTCTCTTTCTCTCCCCCTCCCTCTTTCTCTCGCGTTCAACTTTTCTTTACTTTTATCTACTTATTAACTACCAACTACTAACCCTTAACGCTAACGCCAATATATTAATCATCTTTAAAAACGATAATTTTAAGCTCGAAGAGCGCTTCAATAATATATTAAAGGAGGAGGAAGAGCGCTGCGACTTACTTGCCTTCAAACGCTAGCGTACTATTATTAGTTGGGTCGGCACTAAGATAGCCTTACTAACCAAAGAGGAACCTATTTATAAAAAGATTAAGTAAAAGGTTACGTATCCTACTAGCCTTTCTCTCCCCATTGGATTAAAGTAGTATATTAGTTTTATTCGTTAAAATAAATCTAACTAATAAGGATTTAGGACGAAAGCTTGCGAGAAGGGTCAGATTTAGTGATGTTTTAGCTAGTGTTATGCCCTTGAGTTAGGCTGGGAGGTACTACTTGCTTACATAATGTGGATCCAAAGCACGCTTCAATATACAGCGGGCGTTGCTTGAACTAGGGATCCAGCATCGCACCGGTGTCTGAAAACTATTTTATTCTAATATATTATTAGAAGTTAACGATAAAATAGAAATTACTTAAGCGCCTCCGTAAATCTACTACGGCTATTTACCTTAATAGCAGTAAGACCTTCGAAGGTAACTACGTTATTATTTAATTTATCGACGAAAATTACTAATTAAATTCCTTATTTTCCTTATTTATATATAATAAAAAGTCCCGCTACGGTAATTCCTTAGGTATAAAGACCCCCGGTACCCCCGTTAAAAATCGCTTGCCCGGTTCCTTATATATTTATAAGAAACTTACCCCTAAAAAGTTACGTAAATTATAAGTAGAGGGTAAATATTTTATTTATTGGAAGGAGGGATATTATTAAATAAATTGCCCGGACCGATAGCGTATTAAAAAAGCGGCCGAAAAATAGAAGGTGGTATAGATTAACGCTATATTAATTAATTTCCTGGACGTTCCTAAGGGTATTAAAATTACCGCTTCGGATTCAGAGGATTCGGAAAATAATAAGGTATTTAAGGACGATATAGAGTCGAAAAATTAATTTCCTTAAAATAATTAGCCTCCTTCCTAAGAGAAATATTAATTATAAAAAAAGAAATAATAAAGATAGTAATAATAATTTATATTATTAGTATTAAGACTACCTTTTAATTAAGTAATTATTTAGGTAAAGGATCTTCTTTTCTAATTAGATATAATATAATTTAAAGTAGATTATCGGTTTCTATTATTAAAATTCTAATTGATATAGGAGTAGATGTTTACTTTATTATAAGCGATGTATTTATAGAGAAGTTTAAATACTTATAATTTAAAATATATATGGATTTTAAATTAGGTTACGTTACGCCTTATTAGTAAGCCCGACCCGACGTTATTAATAAAGTAATAAAAGGATATTTATATATTTAGGGTTACCGATTCTATAACGAATAAATAATCGTTTTACTTAACTTTAATTAAAATATAATTATTGGGAGGATGTAGCTAAATTATTATAAAGTAATAATTAATTATTATAATTACTTATTATATTTTCCCGATTCTTTTATCCCTATATTAAATATGCGCGACCTTTAAATAAAGTAATTTAAATTATTATACGACCCCGAATTTTAATGGGATATCGCCCGTAGAAATATAAAATAGTGTTCCCTTAGGCGGGGCTGGGTTGTTGCCTGAGGGAGACAGTGAAACGCCCATTATTCCTTCCACCTTTTTTTTTTTTTTTTTTTTTAAAAAAAAAAGGAATATAAATTTTAAAGACTCATTCGTTAAATTTTTCTTAAATCAAAATTCCTGCTCAAGCAAAGGCCGGATTAACTTTTAGCCGAATGCAAAATGTCCGCCATCTTTTTCTGAACATTCAGAAAAAGACAGGAAGATGGGAGTTAGGAATAACGATAATCCGTATCACTCTAGCAGATGGGTCCAAAAGTATCAAGAAGGGTAGTGATAATATTGATCAGTCTAGTAGTGTGTGTGGTTGTTGTTCTGGGCAAGAATCTAGATACAGGTGCGGGGGCTAGAAGTCGGAGACAAGGACCCACACTAGGTCACGTGCTCATCACATTCTGATACCCTATATTATTTTTAGGGTTAGGGTTATTAGTTATTAAAAAGACAGTCATTTTGGGACTTGGTCATTTTAGGGACTTGGTCATTTTAGGGACTTGGTTATTTTAGGGACTTGGTTATTTTAGGAACTTGGTCATTCTCGAAGATTTTATCGAACTTGGTCATTCTCGAAGATTTTATCATTTTTAGGGTTAGGAGTTTTGGTTATTAAAAAGACTTAGTCATTTTGAAGATTTGGTTCTTATCGCTTCCTTTCCTTATCGCTTCCAATTCGCCAATCATCTTTAGGGTTAGGGGTTTTAGTCATTGAAAAGACTTGGTCATTTTTAGGGACTTGGTCATTGAAAAAGACTTGGTCATTTGCAGCGACGGTCGCATTTGGACCCCAAAATCACCTTTCTGATTGATTTTCTCAACAACCAGACTACTGCACAAGCTGCAAAAGGTATCAAAATGACCGCAAAATTCAAGCGAACATTCTGTACCTGGTTGCACTTTGATGCATCCTCTGGTTGAGGAATGGTGTTGATCCAAAGGCATATTTGACAAAATTTTGTCACTGCTATTCAGACTGTGTCCCGATGACGACACAATTTCCTGATTGAGCGAGCGGTGAGATTCTGCCAGTCCGTGCGCCACGTGGAATTTTCTGCACATTGGACCTGGATAGACAGAAATCGCCGCTCCTTCCAGTTTCGGCGCTTCGAGTGGGCCCACGGACTACGACCTCTGGTGCGGATCCAATTGGGACACCGATGGTGTGGGCCCGACACGAAGCGCCTCCACGGTGGAAGGATGGGCGTTTCAATTAATAATTAAGGAAGATAAACGATACGCCGATAGGGTACTATTATAAATTTATTAGGGAAAGGAATAGAAGGGGGATATTAGGGCTAAAATTACGGCCGAAACTAATAAAGTTAAAGATGTAGAGGAGTTCGAAAGGATTATAAAGGAGATAAGAGGAGGAATTATAATATTAAAGGTCGAGGAAGAATTATATATAAAGGATAGAATTATAGAGTTTAATCCCCGAAATATTTTATTAAAGGAACGCTTACTATAGGAACGAATTACCGAATTAGAGGGGAGATAGTCCTCGATTCCCGAAAAACTTACTACGTCCCCTAACGATAGTATTTTACCTCTAGATTAGCGGCCGAAGGAATTATATATAGGTAAATATTATATATAAAGTATAGTAGTATTATAATTAGAATAAATAAAATAAGAATTATTTAATAGTATTAAATATAAGTATATATTGGAAATAGAGGTAGCCTATATAGAATAGGCTATTCGGCGAATAAAGTAAGATAACCGGAAATTATTAACCTACCTTTTAATTAATAGTTAGGGCCCTTACCGGCTAAAGAAATTATTCGGTTAAGTAAAAGAACGTCTTAAGGATATAATAATAATTAATATAATAGTTTTCGAATATTATTTATAATATAGCGCTAAGGTCGAATTTACGAATTTATATAAAATTAATAGTTTAATCGAAAGTATAAAGATACTGGTACTTCCGCTAAACGACGAGGAATATTATTCGTTAATATTAGAGAAATTTCTAATTTAATATTACAATTATATTAATATTTTTGATAAGTACGATTTTAATACCCTACCGGAATACCGAGAAAAGGTCGATTACTAAATTATTTTAGAAGAAGGTAAAATACCTAGGGGTTTCGGATATAACTCCTTATATAAAATAACGTTAGAAGAATTAGAAGAATATTAGAAATATATTACGGATAACCTTTAAAAAGGTTTTATCGAGGCTAATTTAATATTATAGGCTATACTTATATTATTCATACTTAAAGCTAATGGTGATCTATAATTTTATATCGACTACTAAAAGTTTAATACCCTTTTTAAAAAGGACCGGTACCCTCTACTATTTATTAATAAAATACTAATCCGTATTAGATAAGCTAAAATATTCTTTAAAATTAATATTCGATAGGCTTTTTACCATATTAAAATATACCCGGATTATGAAAATTTAATAATCTTTAAAACCCGCTATAAGTTATATAAATATAAAGTATTGCCCTTTAATTTTATAAGGGGCCCCTCATCCTTTTAGCGTTTTATTAACGATATTTTAGTCGATTATTTGGACGTCTTCTATAGCGCGTATATTAATAATATTCTTATTTATTTAAATAAGGTAGAAGAGTACGACGGCTATATTTAGAAGGTATTAAACCGCCTATATAATACGGGTTTATAAATAAATATTAAAAAGTACGAATTTAGGGTTATAAAGACTAAATTTCTAAGCTTTATTATTAATATAAAAAGTATAACGGTAGACCTAAAGAAGGTCGTAATTATTAAAAATTAGAAGTAGCTTATTATTATAAAGGGGGTATAAGCTTTTTTAAGGTTCTATAATTTTTATCGGAAATTTATTAAAGATTTTAATTGTATTGCCCGCCCTTTTACTAATTTAATAAAGAAGGACCTTCCGTTTTAATAATCGGAGCGCTACTATAAAGTATTTACAAAATTAAAAGAGGCTTTACTTATAGTACCGGTACTTATATATTTCGATTATAAATATAAAATAAAATTGGAGACGGACACATTTAATAAGGTTTATACTAGAGTAATAAATTAGAAGTAGGCCGATAAGGAATAATACCTAATAATATTTTATTCGGAGACTATAGGCCTTACCGAATTTAATTACTTTATTTATAATAAAGAGTTATTAGTTATTATTAAGGCCTTAAAATAATAAAGATTAGAATTGAAGGGAGTATTCCCGTTTATAATAATTATTAATTATTAGGTATTAGAATTCTTCGGAAGTAAAAGGGTATTAAACGGTTAATAAGTATATTAATTAGAATTATTATTAGAATACTAATTCAAAATAATTTACTAGCCCGGAAAGGAACATATTGCGGCGGATACTTTATTTTATAAATTAGAAGATTTAAAAATTATTAAGGTTAAGAAGGAGGATTAGTATACATTATATCTCTTAAAGCCGGACGATAAAAGTTTCTTTATATTTGTAAATAATAAGGAAGAGATTAATATTATCGAATTATATACAATTCTCTCTATAAGGGCGGCGGTATTAGAGATGGTATATATTAATATAATTCTAGTAATAATTATAAAACTATCCGGAATAATATTAATTAATAAAATCCTAAGTCTAAACTATACTACAATTTTATTATCCGAATATAAGGATAAGGCCGTATAATAAAATACTTCGTTTATATTCGAAAACGGTTTACTTTATTATAAAGGAAAATTCGTCGTACTAGAGGATAAAGATTCCTATATATATTTAATCCGTAATATATATTCCTAAATAACTATTATATATTTAAGGAAGGTAAAGATTAGGAAGTTAATATAGAAGTAATATTGGTAATTAGTAATAATTTTAGATATCGATTGCTACGTAGTAAATTGTTAGGACTATAAAGCTTCTAAGTACCCGAAAAATAAAATACCGGGAAAACTATACCCTATACCGGTATAGGACGGCCGCCCGTAAAGGAGCTTAATAATAAATTTTAAATTTATACTTATAAATAAGAAGGGGTATAATAATATATTCGTTATAATAGATCGTTTTTCAAAGATATTTTAATACGTCCCTTATAAGGATACTATTATAGCCCGATAAGCGGCGGAAATATACTATTAAAGACTATATTAGGTATTTAACTACTTAAATAAAGTTATTAGCGACCGAAGACCTCAATTCGTCTTAAATTTTATATAAGAATTTACGAAATTACTTGGTATTATTTAGAAGTTTAATAGTCCGGGTTACTCCTAGATAATTAGTTAAATTAAAGTAATAAATTAATATTTAGATTAAAGATTTCAATTATTCGTTAATTATAATTAAAATAATTAATCTATAGTAATATTAGCCTTTAATTTAATATAAATAATACTACCTTATAAGAATTTGAATAGCCTATCCCCGTATAAAATTATTATAGGATACCTAATACCGGTTTCGTTCAATTAATAGAGCCGTATTAGATTTACAAATTTACTAGCGCGTAAGCGTATTAATTAGGTTAAGGCTTAGAAGACGGCCGAAATTTTATAAGTATATTAGTATTCGGTATTGAAAATAATTAATAAAATATAGGAGAAATAGGTTATTTAAACTAATTATTATTAACGCGACCTTAATTTCGCAGTAGGCGACCGAGTTTTTATTATTAAGAAGAATTAATTGACGGATAGGCCTAATAATAAATTAGACTTCCTTTTAACCCGGATTTTATATTGGATTAAAGTTATAAAAGGATACTCTTATAAATTAGAATTATTACCTTCGTAGACAGGTTATAAAGTATTTTACGCAGAATAGCTTCGGAAAGATAATATAAACCCTTTGCCTAATTAGGTTAGAATTAACCTTAAGGGGGGGAGATAATTAAAGGGGACGAGGAAGAATAGGAGGTTTATAAAGTTTTATTATCGAAATTTATAAATAGGAAATTATAATATTAGGTAGAGTAGCGTAGTTAGGATTTAGACCCCGAATAATACTTAATTAAGGGTTTTAAGAATACGGCGGAAGAATTAAAGAATTACTATAAAGAGTATCCGGATAAGCCGGATCCCCTTAAGCGATTATAATAATAGTTGGATAATATTTACGAGGACTACCTAGAAGATAATATATTAATATTAGTAAAAAGGATTATAAAGAAGAGTCGGATTTAAAAGATTTTGGGGGAGGGAATAATAACCTAAGTATAAAATAATAAGTATAGGAACCGGACGTATTATTAATAAATTAGCAATAATCGCGGAATTAGCTAGATAATATAGTAGTACTATTATCTTTACTCCGAGGGTAAACGTACCTAATAAATAAAGCGTCGTAGGTTTAAAATAGGTTTATATTAGAATTTTTTATTTTTATAATTTAGTTTCGGCTTTAGGGTTAAACCTTTTATTCGGAGGAGGGGGTAATATTATAGCCTAATGCTATAACTGCCTAGAGGCTATACGGGATAAGTTACGTAGTTTCGCGCCGCCTTCGCGGCACGCCCCACCTTGACTTAGAGGCTTAGCGCGCACGCACTACTTAACCTCGCGCAGCCAACTCACTTTTATACCTTTCCCTCTTTTCTTCTTTAGCTTTAATATTATATTTGATTTACACCACAACCTCCTTAAGCTGGCTTTCTCTCGTACCTGTGTGCGCCCTCACACTTCCCGCCGGGAAAATTCTAATATAGTGAGAAGGTGTCTTTTTCAAACGAGTAAATTTAATATAATGTCTACACCTATATATATTCCCTTTCCTAACATCCCCTTTCTTAATATCCCCTTTCCCAGCATCCCTTTTCCTAGTATTATCTATATTTATATTTATCCCCTTTCCTATATCCCCTTTCCCCTATTACCTTTCCTTATTATCCCTCCTCCCTACTAAGGCTATTCTTTCTATATAGAATACTATACCCAAATATATCCAGACTATTATAATAATAATAAACTTTACTCTATATTATATTATAATATATTATACTTCGTTATTATATATTATAATATATTATTATAATAAAGAATAGTATAATACCCTAAATTATATATATAGACTATATATAAATAACAAATCTATAAACCACTACAACTAATTCTACAACTAAACTCCGAACAACGGATCTAAATATCGATATAGGGTATTATAATATAATTACATTAATATAATTACTATATTATAAAGGGAAACTCTATCTGCACGGGGTAAAAACTCTATCTGCACGGGGAAAAAAAAGTTATTTTGAATGTCCTTTCCTAACCACCAAGAGGCTTCGTAAGAAAATAAAAAATACATGATATTTTCCCTAATTTTTTTCTCTACCAACACTAATACTGCCACGGGCTCACGTGCCTGCTAACCTAGGGAAATTCCAACAAAAGAAGCCTATAAATAATAATAATCTTATTCCCTTTGGTATATCTATATACAGCGCCGTAATAGTATAGGGTCCTTCTCTAGGTTCTCTAAAGGAAAAACCGTATGGCGATAAGCGCCGTCGGATGAAAACTACTAGCTACTTTCGGTCGCGATTAGATTACGCCTTCTCCTTCCCAATTCTAACTGTAGCGGTACTTACCCACCGCCCCAGCGAATAAACTACATTTTATTTACTAAATATTAATATTATAACCTTCGAAATTACTTGCCTTTCTATCCTATTTCTTATTATTATTAATATTATTGTTCGCCCGTAACCGTTATTATTAAACTAAATACCTCTTCCTCTTTATTTAAATTTCTAATTCTATTCTAATTTTTACTTACGCCCGGGGTACTACTACGACTATTATTTAATCTCCTCCTCTACGTCTAATTTTCTTTTATTTCCTCTTTTTTCAATCGGTTCAAATTATCGTTAGTATAGCCTCCTCTTCGTCTTCCTCCGAGGACTTCGGTATAATAATAGCCGATCCTTCTCCTACCCCCCCGCCCGTCGCCGGTCTTATAGACTCTGCGATTTAAGTCGAAGTCTTAGATTCTAACCCGCGCCTAGCTTTCTATTACAACGTTGAGCGGTAAATTGTCTTCTTTTCTTATTGTAGTAATACCTTTTTAATATTCCTAACCCCTACTTCTATTATTTGCCTTATTTTGGTTATACCTTCGAATTATCGACGATAGTCTACGGTTTTATTAAACCTAATATAGTTAATATTTATAATATTATTGCGTATAATATTTATTAAGTTAAATGTAAGTATTTATTGCCTTCCTTTTTATTGTATCTTATTTAATAATCCTATCCTATTAGTTGCTATACTCGCCTCCTAATATCGGTTAACCTATTCCCGCTATATAATTAAAGTCCTTAACGGCTTCTATAACCTCTATAATTCCGTATAGAATATAATTACTACTATAGTTATTAAATATTATAATAACCCTACGCGTATTGTACCCGAGCGCGACTCCCTCGCCTCTTTACGTTTTAGTGTAAATGTTTTTCTTTAAGCCGCCCGCGCCCGCTTAGAGCGCGATAATATCGTTATAACGGTCCCTACTATATTATATTACTATAATATTAATATTTATATTTAATTAAGTTATTATAACGCTAGTAATTTCGACGATAGTTCTAAAAGTATTATTATTACTGAATCTCCGATAGAGATTTTAAATAATAGTCCTTTAGCTTCTAGTAGTTCTCTTGGCGGATAGGACTTCGCATTTTAGAGGGAGTTTGTCGATATAAAATTGGAATTAATAGATAGAAAATTAAATAAATTGCTACGTTTTATCGGCTCCTACGATAGTTAATTGGAATTCCGGCGCTTCTTACGATAACTTTAAGTAATTTTTTTGTTAAATATAATTAGATTAATACTATCGCCCCCTTATTCCCTATAGTCTCTCTTTATTATAATAATATATTTATATATATATTGCGGCCTTATAATACTTTCCTTTTAATTCGATTGCTAGGCGGTATTTATTTAATTTATTTAATTTAAATATTTATAAAAGGATTTTCTCCGCTCGGATTCTACTATTTAACTAAATTTAGAATTCTTCCCGTCTTTATAATTAATTAGTTACCATTATTTAATATTCCTTTGTCCGTAAATATCTAAAAACGAGGTATTTAAACGTTTCTTCCCCGGTTTTATACGAATAAAATAGTATTATAACGTCCGGTACTTTCTTCCGGAAAAGGAAGGACCGGAGTTTAATAATTCCTATTCGGGCTTAGGTAAGGAGGGAGTTTTATATTTTTATTAATAAATATAGTTTATCGTCGTCTTTTAATAATTAACTTTTCTTTTTTTTCTTCTTTTTTACCCTAATTATATACTATTTAATAGTATTATTACTAAACCTTGCGTTAAAGTTAATACTAATAAATTTATACCGCCGATTTAATTTAATTATTGCCGCCGTTATTTAATAATTATAGTATAATACTTATTCTTTTTTTATAGTATCCTCTAACTACTCTTTTCGGTCGATAGCGGTTAGTTTTAATATTTACGATAGGGGTAAAGGTATTCCTATTTCCGAAGGTAATCCTATTATTAATATAATAAGTTTCTCCATTGGTATTTATTCCTTAATTTATTTAATTTTAATAGTATTGCTTTCGGGTCGGTTAGCGGGTAATCGATTTCTTATTCTTATTTAAATATAGCTAGCTACTTAAACTACGGTCCTTCGGACGAATTTAATTTAATTTATTCGGGTAAGCCTTTTTTCGAAGGCCTTTACCCTTTTATTAAAGTAAAGGTCGAATAATAGATAAAATATTTCTATTTCTAGGTTCCTTATTAATATAGTTTTATACGCTTTAACGATAACTTTTAAATATTTGGTTTAGTATTTAATTAATTTAATTACTATCTTTCGCAATTTCTTATAAATTTCGATCGGTTAGTAGAAAGTGAAAGCTCTATATACGATAGCGTTTCGAATATATTTAATATAGATTTTTTTCGCTCGCGTAAAAGAGTAACCCTAAATTTTCGTTATTAATTATATTAAAATATTTATTTATATAGCTATTTTTTTCTTTACTACTTCTATATATATTCGATAATTAAATTTCCAGTCTAATTAAACCCTTAGGAATTTTATTAATTTCGTCGGTTAAAATATTATTCCGCTAATTTAGAGAATTTCCGTCTACAGTTCCTTCGTTTATATAAAATATATAAATTCCGTTTTATTTATTTTAAATTCTATTCCTCTTTCGGTTATTTATTCGGAATAGATTTCCTATACTATTTAAAGAGTTTTACAATTTTCTTCCGTTATTTTAGTTATTATAATAATATTAGTATTATTAATGAAACTAATTGTAATTATATTCCTAATTATAGTTAGCTTGCAGTATAATAGGGTAATAAAGAGAATAAAAAGGATTAGTAAGAGGGGGGAGCCTTAGGGTATTTTTACTACGATATTATAAGGGTTAGAAGTTTCATCGTTAAAAAAAAGAGGACCTTTTCTTCTAATAATAAAATTATCTACTTATTTAAAAAGTTATTATAGGAGTTATATTTCCTATAGGGTATATAAAAGCTATTTATAATTAATTCTCTTAAATACGCCTTTTAAATCGAGGAGTATAAGAGATATTATAGCTTTAAACTTTTAAACCGAGTAGATTACGTCGGTAATTACTCTAATTATAAATTTTATTAAATAGTTTATTTAATTACGTATTTAGCCTTCCGGGAGGAAGTTAAATTCTTTTACCGTCTATATTAACTTTATAATAATTAAGGTTTCGAGGATCTTTTTAACCTTGTTTAGTAGCGAAATCGGCCTCTATACGTTAATTAGCTTTTATTATTCGGCGTTCTTTCTTAGCTTTTTGAAAATAATTATTTTCGTATTTTTAAATTATTAGGGGAAATATCCGAGCCGGAGGCTCGCTATAGCGAAAGTTGCTATAATTTATTTAAACGGTGCTCTACCAATTTTTAAAAATTTGTTTAAGAATTAGTCGATACCCGGCACTTTATTCGGCGCTATCTTTAAAAGGATTTCTTTAATATCCCCCTTAATAATTTGATTATTAATAATTATTAGGGTATCGCCGTTTAGTAATTAAATCTAATTTAGTAAATAATTTGTAGGAATATTTACCCTTAGGAAGAATCGGTCGGCGAAGATATTTACCTTACTACTATAATTTTTAATTTTATTTACCCCCTTATTAGATTTAAAAATTAATAGTTTAGGCGGATTTATTAAATAGTAGTTCCGGATTCGAGCTTACCTTTTTAATAGTTATAATTTATTTAAATCCTTTAATACGGAGGCAATATAATTTCGTTATTTTACTATTTAAATTTTCGATATAAATCGTTTCTTCTTTACTATTACTTTTATAAATTCCGTTTAATTTAAAAGCGTCCTATTCCCGAACTATACTTATTATTTCCGTTATATATTTTTCGTCGCCGTTTTATATTCTAAATTCTATTAATCCGCCTATTTTCCCCGACCTTTCTTCTAATATAGGACGAATTCCTCTATAATGTTAATAAATTCCCTATCGAGTCTATTAAATACTAATTCGAAGTCTTCTATTATAACGATTTCCTTTAGGACCGATATCCGTTTCTCTACTATATTTTATACTTTTTCTATATTTATAAGGCTCTAATTATAACCTCTTTCTTCTTTAACCTTCTTATTCTGTTTTCTAATTTAAATTTAAATTTTTTAAGGATAATAATCCGAACCGGTCTATTCGTATTATTAAATTCCCTAATATTTAACTTCGATACTATATAATATTTATATATAATTGATCGTTCTATTTTTTTCGCTTTGTATTATATTACCGAATTATATTAATTCCCTACGAGGGGTTAATAAGTTTAATTTCTGTCACAGGGTTGTGACGGCTATATAGTGATGCATCCTGATGTTCATTGGCAAGTGAACATCGTCCTATCTTTTAGGTTTGGCTGTGTGGGCATATGCATCCCCGCCCTGTTATAATTTCTATTATTATATTTAAGTAAGAAGTTTCGTAGCTTTTAGGCTAATTCTATTCTTTAAGTCCTAATTAGGATAATAGAGGTTAAAGTCCCCGACGGCTATTTAATAGCCCCGTAGGGGTTTCTCTTCGAGGAATTCGAGGAGGGGAGACCTTTATTAATATTCCGGCGTACTATTTATAAAGATAGGGGAGTAAATAGAGTAGATGGTCGTCGGTTCTTATAAATTTTTAAATATTATTGTAGTCTAATCCTTCCCTAACTTTAAACGAAAAAACGCTGAAACCGGAAACGCCGATTTCTGGTTAGGAAGTGCTCTAAAACGATAACCGACAACGGCAATCGATTTAAGAAGGTCGTTTACCCCCCTCGTAATATCCTACGACGAATATAACGATAATATTAAGCCGTCGCTACCGATAATAATTAATAGAAGCGTGCGTAGACTCGAAAATAGCGTCTATAACCCCTTCGGAGGTATTTTTAATTGTAACGACCCCGACGCCGTATTCGCTATAAAAACTTCGGAGAAAATAGAAGAAAATAATAAAATTATAAAGAGATTTATTGCTTAAGCGAATAAATTTACGGACTACAATACTATTTCGCCCGAAAATTATTATTAAGTTTGAAAACTACTTTTTGAATTCGCGAAAATTTAGGCGAAGAAAAGTAGGTCCTAAATGCCTAAGGTAAATAAAGTTAGCGAGAACTAATTTATTACTAAGAAGGATTTTAATAATTTGAAGAAGGATATTTTTAAGGAATTTAAGAAGGGCGTTTAAGAGGCGCCGAAGAAATAAATTAATATTATCGCAAAATTACTAAATAAAATTAGTACTACCTTTTAATAACTAATTACTATTACTACCCCGAAATTTATCCCCTCTAATTACGAACGTTAATTTATAATTAAAGGAATTTTAATTTCCGCCTAATATATTAAATAATTAAACGGGGATATAAAGTAAACAATTAAGAATATTTTAAAAGAAAGATTATATAAAATAGTCCGAATAACTACCCGGATAATAATAAGTAGCAACTATATTATAATTTTCGACGAATTTATATATAAATAGTATTAGAAGTATTATATTTGGGCGAAAGAAATCTTTGGAACGGAAGCTATTATAACCCTTAATACTATAGGGGTTTTAATTAAAGGAATCCCTTAGGCTAGTTTCGATAAAAGATTATACGATATAATACTAAAAGAAATAAAGGAGAAGAATAGGGAAGCGGATATTATTTATATAAAAATTTAAAAGAGATATAACGGGGAGGAAAGGGGAATAATCCTAATAGAAGTTGTAATTACGAAGGCGGCGATTTTCCTCTAAGAGAATTTCTTCCTTTAGGACGGCGGAATATATTTTTATAAACTATTTTAAGTTATAGCTACTATTTAATAATATTTTAAATATTAAGGATTCGGATATATAATAAAATTCTATCGCTAAAAGGACGTTTACGGCCGTTATAGCCAACTTAAATATAATAGGGCTCGCTTTAGTAAAGAGAATTACCCTTTAAATAAAAATAATTCTCTAATCTTTTATAAATTATATAGAAAGTCGGGGTATTTCGCCTTCAATAAAAAATAATACCTACTTATTAAAATAACCTATACGAAGGCTTTAATTACGTACGCCGAGAGGCCCTACGGCTTTACTATTTATAAAGGATTAATTAAATTAGTATTAAAACTAATAATTAAAATTGAAGAGGATATTACTATCCTTAACGCCCCTTCTAATTCCCGTTCTATTATAGCCTTAAAAAACTTATTTACCGGAAATATAAAGAGAGGCCGATTTAAAATTAAAGTAATTAGAAATAATTTTCGGCCAAAACCTATAGGCTAAATTAATCCGATAAATATTTATATATACTCTTAAAGCGTCGGCAATTATATTTATACCAGCTCTATAATTATTACGTACGTAACCGCCGCTAAGGATGTAATACCTACTTTATCCGCTATTAAATTAGAAAGAACCTTTTTATAGGGTAATTAATAATTTAATTAAAAATATTCTATTAGAATATAGGGAAATTATACGAGAGAGGGAAACTTTTATTCGAATAGGAAAAGACTTATAATATTATAGTAATTTAAGAGTTAGGTAGAAATTTGAATAGGAATATCTATTAGCCGAAGGGTAGTAGGTATTATAGTATTAATTATTTAAAGAAGGGTAGGGCGGCGATTTATATAAATAAGAAGTAGAATTTTAAGGATTTAGACTTCTAATTGGGGAAGGATTAGGCCGTAGTAATATTTAAAAATTTATAAGAATTAACGATTATTTACTCTATTTACTCCCCTATCTTTATAAATAATACGCCGGAATATTAATAGGAATCTCCCTTCCTCAAACTCTTTAAAGAGAAACCTTTACAAAGTTATTAAATAACCGTTAGAGATTTTAATTTCTATTATCCCGATTAGGATTTAAAAAATAGGATTAGCCTAAAAATTATAAAACTTTTTATTTAAGTACAATAGTAAAAATTAAATTTATTAACCCTTCGTAGGGAATTAATATAGTTTGGTAATATAATATAAGGCGAGAAAAATAGGACGATCGATTATATATAAATATTATATAGTATTGAAATTAAGTATTAGGGAGCCTAATAGTACGAATAGACCGGTTCGGATTATTATTTTTAAAAAATTTAAATTTAAGTTGAAAAATGGAATAGGAAGGCCGAAGAAAAAGAAGGTTATAGTTAGAGCCTTATAAATATAGAAAAGGTATAAGATACGGCGGAAAAATAAATATTAGTCCTAAAAGAAATCGGTACGAAAGAAGATTTCAAATTAGCGTTTAATAAATTCGATAGGGAATTTATTAATATCGCGGAGGAATTTATCCTATATTAGAAGAAAAGTCGGAGAAAATAAACGGATTAATAGAATTTAGAATATAAAATAGCGACGAAAAATATATAATAGAAATAGTAGGTATAGTTCGGGAATAAAACGCTTTTAAATTAGAAGGAATTTATAAAGGTAGTAATAAAGAAGAGACGATTTATATTAAAAATTTAGACGGCGAAGTAGTAAAATTATATTACTTCTGCGTCGAAGGATTTAAATAAATTTTAATTATTAGAAAGGTAGGTTCGAACCCGGAATTACTATTTAATAAATCCGCCTAAACTATTAACCCTTAAATTTAATAAGGGGGTAAATAAAATTGAAGACTATAGTAGTAAAGCGAATATCTTTATTAATTAATTCTTTTTAAAGGTAAATATTTTTATAAATTATTTATTAGATTGGATTTAATTATTAAATAGCGATACCCTAGTAATTATTAATAATTAAATTATTGAGGAGGATATTAAAGAAATCTTTTTAAGGATAGCGCCGAATAAAGCGTTAGGTATTAATTAGTTTTTAAATAGGTTTTTAAAGATTTATAGGGTATTATTTAAATAAGCTATAGCGGTTTTCGCCGTAGCGAGCCTCCGGTTCGGATATTTCCCCTAATAGTTTAAGAATATAAAAGTAATTATTCTCAAAAAGCTAGGAAAGAGCGCCGAATAATAGAAGCTAACCGGCGTATAGAGGCCGATTTCGCTATTAAATAACGTTAGAAAGATTTTCGAAGCTTTAATTATTATAAAGTTAATATAGGCGGTAAAAGAATTTAACTTCCTTCTAAAAGGTTAAATAAATAATTAAGTAAGTTATTTAATAAAGTTTATAGTTAAGGTAATTACCGATATAGTTTATTCGGTTTAAAAGTTTAAAGCTATAACGTTTTTTATACTCTTCGATTTAAAGGGCGTATTTAATAAAATTAATTATAAATAGCTTTTATATATTTTATAGGAAATATAACTCCTATAATAGCTTTTTAAATAAGTAGATAATTTTATTACTGGAAGAAAAGGTTCCCTTTTCTTCGACGATAAAACCTTTAGCCTTTATAATATTATAGTAAGAGTGCCTTAGGGCTCCCCCCTCTTACTAATCCTTTTTATTCTCTTTATTATTTTATTATATTATAAATTAGTTACGATTAGGAATATAATTATAATTAGTTTTACTAACGATATTAATATTATTACGGTAGTTAAAATAATAGAAGAAAATTGTAGGATTCTTTAAGTAGTATATGTGACGACTGGGATCCAGTGCCATGGACCACATCCCATTCGTCTCATTGCAATACCCACAGGACCCACCGGTGCCATCGATGCGAGCACCCTAATTAACTACACGAGCGGCATTAATATGCACGCCCATTCAATTAGCACCGCGACCTACATATCGCATTCACGTGCATTATTAGATTAGATAAGGAAGGCGGTCGAGGCTGGCAGAATCTGGGCCCATCCCATATAAGGATGCAATTACAGAGCCTAGATTTCAACCTCTTTCTCTTTCCTTCTTTAACTTTAATTATTTATTTATTTATACCCAACTACGCAATACGGAACTACGTAAGCTAGTATATTATAACATTTAATTAAAGCTTACTACATCCGTTTAGGAAGGCATTATAATATCCTAATTTGAACCCGAAAACCCAATAAATCGCCTCGTCAACTTCCGACCCCGAAAACGTCGCCTCGCCGATATTGCGAACCCGTTATTAAACCCGATATTCCCCTACCGATTACAACGAAAATCAATTATCATAACTAATCCCGCCCAGGACGCGCCTTCGGGCCGTCCTCTCGTCCCCGATAATAAATAATAAACTGAATAACCCTATACCGCTAGTTACGATAATAATAACCACCACCACAACAATAAATCCTCGTTTAAACAATAGGACAATATCGAGGGTAACCCCAATTAGGAGGACGAAGACGACGACGCCTCTTTCCGTACTAGAACCGACGATGAATTATTCGACGAATTAGTTGTAACCTCTACCCCTTCTAAAAAATATTATACCCTTAATAAACAACCCCCCCAAAGAGAATTATTTCTCTTCGATACTTTTAAAGAGACTCCTGCTAAATTCGTTGAACGTATTAAGCGCAATATGAAGTTCGCTCCCAAGATCAACTCGCTTCTAAACCCTAATACGAATAATAATATTGTAAACCCTAGCCCTAGTACAATCCGTAAATATATACCCCCTTACAAATAGTACGCCGATAACGAGGTCGCCCATTACTATATTCGTTTAAGCTATAGTAGTTTCGATTATATTTCTAATATTCGCCGCAACAGTATTATAACTTATAATTCCTAAATACGCCGTATCTCTATCGACACTAAGGAATTCAACGATAAGATAGTCGACCTTTCGGCTAAATCCCTATCCCCTTCTATTACCTATTTAACGGGTAATAACTAGTAACTTCGATAAGACCTTACTAATAACCTTGCCCTTTATATAGACAACCTTTACCTGTTAGTAAAAGTATATTACTATATATTAAAAGTAAATGAGATTATTATAGACGGTACTAACCGTACTAATCTTATTAGTAATAATAATAAAAATAATAAAGGAAACCGCGTTATTAGCTTTCACCCTATTACTTAATAAGGCTAGTCTTCGTTGGCTATTCGAGATTAGAAGGGCCCCCTAACCTTCTAAGAGTTTCTAACTCTAGTTAATTAAGACCCTAATGCTATATAGGGAGAAATTAATACTAGAATTTACGCATTAGAAACCTTTATTAGTATTATTAAAGACGTAGTACGCATATTTCGCCACACTTACGAGACTATTATTAAAATGGATAAATAGGTTATATACTTCGCTTAGAAAGCTAAAGAGTATTAGGCTAATGTCGATAACCGTTTAGGTGTTGGCGACGACGAATTAGAGTTAATTAACCGATTAATCGATTTAGAATAATAATTGGTAATAGCCGACGCGGATAAAGATGATCTAAGTAAAAAGACTTATAATTTCTAGGCTAAGAACGATAATCTTCGTTATAAATATAATAAATAAAGTAAAAAGGCTAACGATACTATCAATATAATTACTAAAGCTTACGAAATAATAATATTATCTATAGAGGCTCGTACCCGTAATTAAGTAGAAGGTATTAAGAAGGATTATATCGAAGACCTTAAGGTTCTTTAAGAATAATACGACCTTAAAATTTTATATTTGTAAACCTAGATCGATAATTTAAACCGGTTATTAAACGTCGCTAATATAGGCGCAAAGGAATTGGACGCTACTAAGCCCAAAATTACTAAACTAATTAAATTTAAATTTAAAGAGAGAGTTACCTTTATCGAATTAATCGAATATTCTCCCAACTTCATTCCTATAATTAATATTACCCGTTATAAAACTCCCGACCGTCGTCTTTCTAAAATTCTTAACGAAAGTCGCCGTAATCGCCGTACTCCCTCTAAGCCTACTTTATACTATTTTGGAATTAGCGGTAGCGACCCTAATAATAACGGTAATAACGACTTAACCGATAAGAATAATAATAACGATTATAACCCCCCTCGTAACCTGCGTCGTATCCTTCGTAATAATAACGAACGTTCCCGTCGTAAGAAGAATAATATTCCTTTTAATACTATTTCCTTCGAAGGAGGTCGCCGTCGTAGTAAAATAATTAAGGTAGATATCCCTACCTTTTCTAATAGTAAGGATAATAAATTAGAATTCAATATATAGTATTTTTAAATAACCAATTATTTTCGTACGAACGCCGATTACTTTACAAATAACGAAGCCGCCTTTAGAGAAGTCGTCTCTAAACTTTCTAAATAAGCGTTAAAAAACTTTTACCCTTTTATTCGGCCTAATGCCGGCAAATTACGTATTAATATAATTGAAGACTTTATAAATTACTTATAATTAAATTACTATAATTTTAATATTAATAAAAAGGCTCGTAAGGAATACGAAAGCTTATTAATATACTACTTTAACCGCTTCTATAATTTTAAAGTAGCCTTTACTCGTTTTATTAACTACTATGGTATTCCTAATTCTTAATAGAAATCTAAGCTCCGTTGCAAGATTACTACCTAATTTCGTAACTATATTAAAGCTAGCTACCGTACTAATTGCACTTATAACGCCTACGTCGAACTACTCCAAAATCTTAATAAAAATTTCTATATAGGCCAACTTAACGATAAGGATAAGAAGGCCTCCGTAAGTAAAATACTCGGTAGTTTCAAAAAACTATTTAAGGATGCCGCCTTCAATCCCCCTTATAACCGCTTACCCGGTTTATCCTTCTTATATAAGAAACCGTCTAAGGAAAAAACCCGTAAATTATAATAGAAGGGAAAGTATTTTATTTATTACGAGCCCGGTTATATAATACTTACCTACCCTCGTCGTAAAAAGTTCTTCAAAACTTACAACGCTAAAATTTACGCTATACGCATTAAGTTCCCTAATAAAGAGATCGAACTGAGCGAAAATAAAGGCGATAACGGCTACGAAATTAAAACTATTATTAAAGAGGATACAAATTCGAAAAACTAAAACGTTCGGAGAAATTAATTTCCTATTTAGATAAGGTATTAATATATATATTAATAGGAAAAACGGATAATATAAATAAATTTAATTTGTAAAATTATTTAGGAAAGGGCCCGCCTTTTACTATTAAATATAGTATAGTTTATAATAGATCATCTATTTTTACCTTCGATATACTTATTAATATAGGAGTAAATGCTTATATATTTCTAAATTAGAAATTCGCTAACAAATTAATTAAATACTTAAAGTTTAATAGTAAGACCGACTTCTAGTTAAGGTACGTTCGGCCTTATAAAAATATTAAATTTAATATTATCTTTTAAACTATAAAGGTTACTATCCGGGTATAAGGCTATAAATTCTTCGATTAATAAATGGTCGTACTACTAATAATATTAAAAGATATAATATTAGGAAAGTTATAATTGAGCGAGAATAAAGTCCTACCCAATTATAATAATAATTAATTAATCTTCCTAGAAAATTTATTAAAAGCGCTACTAAATAAAAATATTAATATTAGTAAATAATTAAAATTACTCTAAAATCCAACTTTCTAAGAAGACGTAAAACGTAAGGAACGCTTTATAGCTATAGAGGATAAACGACGAACCGACGGCGCCCTATCTCAGATCCGTTCGCCGCAAGAGGAGCGGAAAGTAGAGGCGGAAGTAAAGGAATTAAATACCGTTATTATAAAATTATAAATTAAAACGGAAGATATAAGGAAAAAGAATGAGGAAGCTGTAATTAATACCGAAATTAAAATAGTAAAGGAGATAATTATTAAGTTAGAAAAGTAAAGATAAGAATTCCTAACGGCTATAAAGGAGGAAATTTAGGGAAGGAAATATACTGAAACCCCTAAAAGAATTCTTAATACTAGCTAAAAGCTAGAAGGTATTTACATAATTAAATATCGCGATCGTAGAAATCCCCTAGTATTAGCAAATATTAATTAAATAGAATAGGAACTCTTTAATAGTATTAAATACAAATATACTTCGGAAGTAGAAATTATAGAGCTAAAAATAGTTCGAAATTTATATAAATAGAATAAGGATCTATACCCCTACTACGACGCTTAGGGCCCGTATTATATAGAACGAACCTTTAGCTAAATTAAATAATATTCTAAGGACTATACCCTAGTAAGCGCCGTAGTAATAGATTTCTACACTAAGCAAAGAGAGACTATTAAAGAAATTAATCTCTACAAAATTAATAATATTATTGAATTATTAAGGACCCCAGATGTACTCCTAGAAAACGAGGAGGAGCATCGATAATTCGTTATAGATAAACTCCCTAAAAAGTATTAGAACTATATTAATATCTTTAATAAGAAGGATTCTAATACGTTACTAAAATTTAAAGATAAGATCAATTACAAGATCGAATTCAAAGAGGGCAAATCTCCGTAGGACCTAGGATATAATTCATTATATAAGATAATTCTAGAGGAATTAGAAGAATATAAGCAATATATTACTAATAACCTCTAGAAAGGATTTATTAAATTTAATTTAACACTATAGGCAGCGCCCGTATTATTCGTACCGAAGGCTAATAGAAATTTGCGTTTTTACGTAGACTACCGAAAGTTTAACGCCTTATCGAAGAAGGATCGGTACCTATTACCCTTAATTAATGAGATATTAGCGCGAATCGGCTAGGTAAAAGTCTTTATTAAAATTAATATCCGATAAGTATTCTATTATATTCGAATACACCTAAATTATAAAGATTTGACGATATTCCGAATACAATATAGAGTATATAAATATAAAGTATTACCCTTCGGCCTTATAGGAGGACTTTTATTATTCTAGAGGTTTATTAACGAGGTTTTAATAGGTTACTTCGATAATTTTTATAATACTTATATTAATAATATTTTAATCTATTCCGATAATTAGGAGGACTACGATAAATACGTCGATATAGTATTATAACGTTTCGAAGAAGCGGGGCTATAAGCCGATATTAAGAAGTACGAATTTAATATAATTAAGATTAAGTTCTTAAATTTTATTATTAATACCGATAGTATTATAGTAGACCCGGAGAAGGTAGTAGCTATAAAGGAATAGAAGGAGTTAACTATTGTAAAAAGCGTATAAACTTTTTTAGGGTTTTATAATTTCTATTAGAAGTTTATTAAAAATTTTAGCCGGATAGCGAAATTATTAATAAATTTAATAAAGAAGGATTTAGCCTTTAAATAGGACGACCGTTGTAAAGAGGCGTTCGATACTTTAAAAAGGAGCTTCCTTAGCACGTCCGTTTTGTATTATTTCGATTACAAAAGGGAAATACAAATTAAAATAGATATTAGTAATAGAATTTACGCTAGTATAATAAATTAATTCTAAAACGACGGCGACTAGCATCCGGTCGTATTCTACTTAGAAACTATAAATTTAATAGAATTTAATTACCCTGTCTATGATAAGGAATTAATAGTTATAATAAGAGGGATTAAATAATAGCGACCCGAATTGAAAAGTATTAAACCCTTTATAATATTTATAGATTATTAGGCGCTTGAATACTTTAATATAAAGAGGGTACTAAACGGCAGATAGGTCCGTTAATTTAAAACTTTATTAGAATATTAATTCTAAATAATTTATCGCCCTAGTAAGGAAAACGTTGCCGCTAATGCTCTCTCCCGTAAGTTAGAGGATTTAAAAATTGTTAAAGATAAGAAGGAAGACTAATTTATTTTACGAATATTTAAACCCGCCGATAACGGATTCTTTACCTTCGTAGGTAATAAACTAGCGGATATACTAGTTAATTCGGAGGGGGAGGATAAATCGGTTAATATAGAAATTGCCGAATTGGAGATTAGTTACGACTTAATTAACGAAATAATTTAAGTTAACCGATTTATAGAATTATTGTCGATTTATAAAGAAAAGGCGAAGTAGGAAGGTTTACCCTTTGTTATTAAGGATAGCTTATTAATTAAAGATTATAAATTAGTAGTCCCGGAAGACGGTAATCTACGAACTAGGTTTATCGAAGTAGCTTACTATCTAGTTACTTTAATATACCCGGGTAGAAATAAAATTAAGCGAATAGTTTATAAGTATTATTGGTGGGCTGGCCTGGCGGTTAATATAGACCGATATATTAATAATTGCTAGACTTATAAGGTATTAAAGGCACTTAGAGATAAGACTCTTAGGTTAATATACTCTATTCTATTAAAGGAGGATTACTAGGCGTAGAAGTCCTTAGTAATAGATTTCAAATTAATGCCTAGGGATAAGTACGGCTATAATATATTAATAGTTATTATAGATCGATTTACGAAAGTAAACTAGAGTATCCCTTGTAAAGATACTATTATTGTAAAGGACGCCGCTATCTTGTATTACTAAAGTCTATATCGACTCTTCGGTCTTCTAGACGAAATTATTAGCGATAGAGGCCCCTAATTCGTTTTATAAATAATATAGGAAGTAGCCTCTTTATTAAATATTAAATAGAAGTTAATTACGGCTAGATATTTATAAATAGCCGGATAGGTAGAGAATTTCTATTAATATATCGACTAGTAATTAAAACTATATATTAATTACTAATAAAACGATTGGTTAGAGTTTATCCTAATTCTTAATGCGGCCTAGATGAGCCTCCCCTATAATAGTTTGGACGGACTATTGCTACGCGAGGTTATTATAGGTTATCCTATACCTAGCGTATTGGATTAGGAAGATAAGGTGGAACCCAAACCCCCTAAGACGGAGATTAACTGCCAAGAGGTTTACTAATTAATTGAATAATTGAAAACGTATTATATAATAGCCTAATTCGCTATTAATAAAGTATAGGAGTAATAGACGATATAAGCTAACAAATACCGGAGGGAATTAAACTTCAAAGTTGGCGATCGAATCTTTATTATTAAATAAAGGTAGATTATAGATCGGCCTAACGATAAATTTAATTAGCGCTAAATTAAAATTCCTTATAAAATTAAGGTTATAAAAGGCTATTCGTACGAATTAGAAGTTCCGGACGGGTGGAAAAGTATAACTACTTACTATATTAATCGTTTAAAACGTTATTATAATAACCCTCTTCCTAACCAAAGTAATAATAACCCTAGCGGTAAAATAGTTAAAAATGAAGAGGAATAGGAGGTCCTAAAGGTAATATCGTTAAAAGTTATAAGAAGGAAGCTAGAATATTAGGTAGAATAGAAGGGTTAGAACCCCGACCTTAAATTCTAACTGGTAAATAATTTTACTAATTTGGCTAAGTTACTAAAGGAATACTATAATACTAACCCTATAATACTAAGTCCCCCAATACGCTTCGCTTAGTAGCTAGTAAGAGATAAAGACCCCTACGACGACGACAATAAACTAGCGGAAGGATTACGAATTAGTTTAAGAAGGAGAGCAATAGTAAGGAAGAAATAGGAGGACATTAGAGGAAGTATTCGATTTATATTTATATTAAAAATTTTTCTTTTTATTCTTAAGGCTCTAGGGCTAAGCCTCAACCCGGGGGGGAGGGTAATATAACAACTAGGATCTAATGCCATAGACCACATCCTATTCGTCTTATTACAATACCTATAAGACCCACTAGTACTATCGATACAAATACCCTAATTGGCTATACGAACGGTATTAATATATACGCCCATTCAATTAGCACCGCGACCTATATATCGTATTCACGTATATTATTAGATTAGATAAGGAAGGCGGTCGAGGCTGGCAGAATCTAGGCCCATCCCATATAAGGATGCAACTACAGAGCCCAGATCTCAACCTCTCTCTCTTTCCTTCTTTAACTTTAATTATTTATTCATTTATACCCAACTACGCGATACGGAACTACGTAAGCTGGTGCATCGTAACAGTATAAGAAATTTATTCCGAATAAATAATTGAAAGAAGGATAGAATTTAAAGCGAATAAGATAGAATTTATATATTTTATACGGACGAAGGAACTATAGACGGAAATTTTTTAAATTAGTAGAGTAGTATTTTAATTAATAGAGTTAATAAGATTCTTAAAGGTTTAATTAGACCGGAAATTTAATTATTAAATATATATAGAAGTAGTAAAGAAAAAGATAGTTACGTAGATAAACGTTTTAATACGGTTAGTAGCGAAAATTTAGAATTACTTTTTTGTACGAGCGAAAGAAATTTATATTAAATATATTTGAAGTATTATTATATATAGAATTTTAATTTTCTATTAACCGATTAAAAGCACGGGGGCTGTCGACCGCCATAGGCGAACCCAGGGGACTACCAGCACTAGGGCTGGCACTACCACCAGCCGCGCCGGCGGAAACAATACGAGGAGGAGCAGCAGCAAGGCGGCGGTCGACCATAGACCTCTCACGGTAACCCTTCTCTTTATAGTCCGAGACCTTCAAATTACTAAAGCAATAGAAAGAAGAGAGGGTATCCGGCTAGTCCGGGAGACCGTCGTTAACCAAGCGAGCGTATATAGGGCCGAGGAAGGACGTGCAAACCCGCTAGAGGGTCTTAATAAATTTACTAGGGTCGGTCGGAGCGCTTATAATAATAACCGCCGCCGCCTAGACAACGACGCTGGACAACGGAATTAATTAAGGAGGACGTGAAAGTATAAGGGCGGGAACTTTACCGGTCGTTAGGAAGCTAAAGTATAGGATTGCGGGATAAAGTATTAGCGACGACGATAAAATCCTAGGAAGGAGTCGTAAGAGCGCCGGGGGCCTAGGGAGTGTAGTAAGGGGTAGAAGGCGCAATATTAAATTTAAGCGACGATTTTACGAAGTAGGAAAAGTTAGGGCCTTAACCGGTCCGAACGCTAAGGTTATAAATATTATAGCCGGGGGCGCGGCCGGGCGCGCCGCTAAACGACGAAGGGGAAGCTATTTTAAAGACGTAGTAATTTAAGGAAGAAAAGGAAGGTTTAGGGCTAGCGCTCGGAGAAAATTTATATAGACGGTAGAAGAGGCCTTTATATAGGTATAAATTATAGTAGGGACGAGAAGATAAAATAAAGGGGGAGGGAATAAAGGAGAGGGAGCGGGGCGGGAGAATAAATAAAAGCGGATAAAGTAAACGGAGACGGGACGGCGGCTAGGGGACGGGAGGAAAGAATAGAAAAGGGGGAGCGGTATTATAATAGTTTTAATATTAGGTAGAATGAGATAGAAAGCGCGTTTGTTCGCTATAGCGGTAGGTAAGAACCGTTACAATTGGAAGTTAGGAAGGAGCGGTACGGCCTACCTGTAACTAGAACGGAGCTAGGGGTTTTTATCCGGCGGCGCTTATCGCCGAACGGTTTTTCCTTTAGAGAACTAGGAGAAGTACCTCATACCAATCGTAGCTCTATAGATATATAGCTAAGGAATAAGATTATTATTATTAACCGATTAAAGTTTATAGGAAATTGCGAGGGATAGTAATTAAGTTAGTTGAATATTAGATTAAATATTTGAAAGTTATTATTAGGGCGTATAAAATTATATTAATAAGGAATTTAGAAACGGAAACGTTTTATCTACTATTCGACTTCTATTTTAATAAAAGGGTAAAGGCTTTTAAAGTAAGGTTTATTCGAATAGATTAAATTAAATTCGTCCGAAGGATTATAATTTAAATAGTTAATTATATTTAAATAAGAGTAAGAAATTAATTACTTATTAATTAACCTGAAAGTAATATTATTAAAATTAAGTAGGTTGAAGAATAGGTATTAATAGAGAAATTTATTATATTAATAGTAAAATTACTTTCGGAAATAGGAATACCCTTACTCCTATTATAAATATTAAAACTAATTATTATTAATAGAGAGGAATAGTTAGAGGATATTATAAGAAGAGAATAGGTATTGCGTTATAATTATTAGGTAGTAGTAGTAGTAATTAAATTAGATCGGCGGTATAAATTTACTATTGCCGACTTTAATGTAAAGTTTAATAATAATATTATTAAATAGTATATAGTCGGAGTAAAAAAGAAAAAAAAGAAGAAAAGTTAATTATTAGAAAACGACGACGAGTTATACTTATTAATAAAAGTATAAAGTTCCCTCCTTATTTAGGCCTAAATAAGAGTTATTAAATTTTAATCCTTCCTCTTCTAAAAAAAGGTACCGGACGTTATAACGCCGTTTTATTCGTACGGAGCCGGGGAGGAAATATTTGAATACTTCGTTTTTAAATATTTATAAATAGAAGAATATTAAATAACGGTAATTAATTAGCTATAAATATAGAAAGAATTTTAAATTTATTTAGATAGTAGAATTCGAGCGGAAAAAATCCTTTTATAGGTACTTAGATTAAGTAAATTAAATAAGTATTACCTAGTAATCGAATTAGAAGGAGAGTATTATAAGGCTATAATATATATATAAAACTATTTTATTTATTTATAATATTAGAATATTAAAATATAGGGACGGAGGGAGTAGTAAAGAGATCGATTATATTAATTCCGGTTTATATTTAGTAAAGGGAATAGAACGGCGGAGAAATTATTTAATTATTATTTAAATACAATTAACGAAGGTATAAAGTATTTCCTTTATTTATATTAAGTTGTAAATAATTTAATAGCGCTATTCGTCCTAACTAAGGTTTATTTTAGCGGGATAAGGATTATCGACTACTATAGGCGAATTTAAAGTACTATTAATACTAGAATTAATATTACTATTAATTAAACCGGCGGAAATAATATAAAGAAGAATAGTAGTAGGATAGTCAATTATAATCTTTTTATAATAGCCTTTAATTATATAATTATTAATTATTAGGTTATAATAGTAGAAGAGGGAGGAGAGGGTATCCAATTAATTTAGAAGATTATTATTAGCTAAACGAATATATATAGTATTAAAGAAGAATATATAAACTTAATAGAAATTTTTAAGGGAATTAGTAACGGGTATTCCGGCCGGACTATTTAGGATAATAACCGCCGCCGCCTAAACGAGGTTATACTTATTATAAAAACTATAAAGGATATTAAATATATATTTTAAAGTAGTAAGCGAATATTAGGCGGACTAGGACGTAATAATTAAATAATATTAAAAGGAAATAATATTATAATACCGGGAAAGATATTTATATTACGAATTAATTATATAAATATTTTCTACAAATAGTATTTAGAAGGCCGTAAAGCCTTAATTAATAATATTCAGAATATTTATAAAGCGGTCGGCGAAATTTAAAGTATAGTAAAAGTAGGGAAGAGTACGAATAATATTAAATATTAGAATTAATTAGGAAGGACGCGAAAATATAAGGGCGAAGGGCTTTACTAATTGTTAGGAAATTAAAGTTTAAAATTACGAAATAAAATGTTAGCGACGGTAATAGGGTTTTAAGAAGGAATTATAAGAGCGCCGGGGGCTTAAAGTATATAGTAGGGAATAAAAGGCATAACTTTAAATTTAGGCGAAAACTCTATAAAATAAGAAAGATTAATACTTTAATTAATCCGGATAGAAAGGCTACGAATATTACGACTAAGGGTGCGGTCGGGCGTACAATTAGAAGAGGAAGAGGCTATTTTAAGCATTAATAGTTTAGGGAAGAGGAAAGAGGGTCGAAAACGGCGCCTAAAGAAAATTTATGTAGATAGTAAAGAAGGCCTTTATATATATATAAACCGAAGTAGAAACGAAAGGATAGGATAATAGGAGGGAAAATAAAAGGTAAAGGGGAGGAATAAAAGTAAATAGGGGTAAATAGAGACGGGACGGAGGTTTGAGGGTAGGAGGAAGGAGCGGAGGATAGGAGCAGTATTATAATTATTCTAATATTAAGTAAAATATAATAGAAAGGACGTATTTATTTGCTATAGTAGTAAATAAGAATTACTATAAATAGAATCGGGAAGGAAAAGGCGCGATTCAATCGCGACCGAAAGTAATTAGGGGTTTTTATCCGACGGCGCTTATCGCCGTACGGTTTTTCCTATAGAGAACTTAGAGAAGGACCCTATGCCATTACGGCGCTATATATAGATATAGCAAAGGGAATAAGATTATTATTAATCCTTCCCTAATTGGAAGTTTAGGTCTTTAAAATTCTACTTCTTATTTATATAAATCGTTGCCCTACCCTTCTTTAAATAATTAACGCTATAATACTTATTGCCCTTCGGCCGGTAAATATCCTTATTTAAATTTCTACCCGGTTTTTAAATTATTATAATATTATAGGTTTCTTCCTATTCGAATAGAAGTTTCCCTCTTTCGTACGACTTCCCTATATTTTAATAGAATATTTTTAATTGGATTATTAATTACCCTATAAAAGGCTTCTTTCTAATTTAGCAGCAGATAAAATAGGTATTACATTTTTAGTAGCAATTACGTACGTAATAACTATAGAGCCGGTACGGGTATAGTCGCCGACGCTTTAAGAGTATATATAGGCGTTTATCGGGTTAATTTAGCCTACGGGGTTTAATTGAAAATTATTTCCGATTACTTTAATTTTAAATCGGCCTCTCTTTATATTTCCGGTAAATAATTTCTTTAAAATTATAATAGAACGGGAGTTAGGGGGAGTATTAGGGATAGTAATATCCTCCTTAATTTTAATTATCGGTTTTAATATTAATTTAACCAATCTTTTATAAATAGTAAAATTGCGGAGCCTTTCGGCGTACATAATTAAAGTTTTCGTATAAATTACTTTAATAAATAGGTATTATTTCTTATTAAAAGTAAAATACCCCGATTTTTTATACAGTTTATAAAAAATTAAGGAATTATTTTTATTCGAAGGGTAATTTTTTTTACTAAAACGAACCCTATTATATTTAAATTAATTATAACGGTTATAAGCGTCCTTTTAGCGATAGAATTTCGCTATATATCCGAATCCCTAGTATTTAAAATATTATTAAACGGTAGCTATAGCTTAGAACGGTTTATAGGAGTATATTCCGCTGTTTTAAAGGAAGAAGTTTTTTTAAAGGAAGATTACTACCTTTGTAATCGTAATTTCTATTAGGATTATTCCCCTTTCTTCTCCATTATATCTCTTTTAAACTTTTATATAAATAATATCTATTTCCCTATTCTTTTCCCTTATTTCTTTTAATATTACGTTATACAATTTCTTATTAAGGCTAGCCTAAGGGATTCCCTTAATTAGAATTACTATAATACTAAGGATTATAATAGCTTTTATTCTAAAAACCTCCTTTATTTAAATATAGTACTTTTAGTACTATTTACGTATAGGTTCGTCGAAGATTATAATATAGTTGCTATTCGTTATTATTTTAGTAGCTATTCGGACTATTTTATACGGTTTCTCTTTTAAAGCGTTTTCGATCGCCTACTTCGTATCTTTATTCGATCGTTTAATATATTAAATAGAAATCGAAATTCCCTTAATTATAAATTGGCGTTCGAGGTTAGAGGGGATGAACTTTTTGATAATAATAGTAATTAATTATTAAAAGGTAGTGTTAATTTTACCCGGTAATTTTATAATAATATTAATTTATTTTTTCGGCGCTTCTTAAACGCCCTTCTTAAATTCCTTAAAAATATCCTTCTTTAAATCGTCGAAGTCCTTTTTAGTAATAAATTAATTCTCGCTAGCTTTATTTACTTTAAATATCCGGGACCTACTTTTCTTCGTTTAAATTTTTATAAATTCGAGAAATAATTTTCGAACTTAATAATAATCCTTAGGCGAAATAGTATTATAGTCTGTAAATTTATTCGTTTAAGCGATAAATTTCTTTATAATTTTATTATCTTCCTATAAGGTTATCGTGCGAGAGGGCCTAGGAACCAGGCCCGAGGAGCGGAGCGTCATGGCAGGCAGTTATAATAAGTAGTAGAGTGGACGATAACGATAGAGCGTATAGTCGGAGACCGGGCGCCGAGTCCCGGGCCTACTAGGGTCTATTAAGGGCTCGTACAAAGGATAAAAACCTTTAGAGCCTAGCCGGATATTTCTCTACCGGCTAGGTTAAAGTCTATTTCTTAGAATAGACCTAATATTATATATTAAACGTATTCTTACCCTATTATACTATAATTTTACAATTTTTTAGCCTCTAAGATATCGTCTACGAAAGCCGGGAATATAGTTAATACCCAAAAGGAAAATACCCGTACTAAAGGTATAGTTATACGCCGCCGAAACCGTTTTTTAGAGTATAAAGTAATATTAAAGATATTTATATTAGAATAGGGTACTCCGGGACAATCGGGCGGAAATACTATTAATACCGAACCGGTTTAAGGTACTACTAAAATTAGCGAAATTCGAGGTTGCGAAGACGCCAATAAGTATCCGACCGATAGGGATATTCCTCCGGCTATATAAACCGAAGAATTTTTTACTAATACTATTAATATACTTACTAATAATAATTATAATTAAAATTAATCCTTATCCGAATTCGAAGGGGTTTTTTTATACGAAGTATTATAAATCTAGAAGCCCGAGCGCTACTTTACTAAGAATTCGCGTACGTTTCGCGCCTATCGCTTTCGTAGCCCGTATTAATATAGAAAATACTCTTCGGAACGTTGAAATAAATATACCGTTCGTTAATATTCGGTTACTCTAATATATTATTAACGCTCGGTCACCCCGGTACGCCGCCGTAAAAATTCCTAATTGCTTATAAGAAAGTCCGAATCGACGGGCCGCCGATTTAAATCCCGGTCTATAAATTCGTACGGATCCGACCTATTTAATTCCTCCTTAGAAGATTCGTAACGCTCTACCAATCCTTTACCTCAATATTCAAAAAATAGTTAAAACCGTTCGAAAAATAGCCGAAACCGCTCAAAATATTTGTACAGATATTAATCGCGTATAAAGAAAATTAACTTATTAATCGAAGAAATAACCCTCTAATTCTTAAAAATAATTCTTAAATCGTATATTATAATAATAAATATAATAGGGTAAAAATAAAGTAAGGAGCCTATAACCTATATCTAAACCTTCCGACCGCCTACCTACAATATAGGTTTATTATAATTGAATAATATTAGCGCTGAAATCGAAAATTAAATCGAAGGTTTAAAGGTAAGTAACCGAACCCGCGAGACCGCTATAAATTTCTAATTAATTTTCTAAACACTCTTTAAAACTAATAATAAAATTACTACTTTATAGCGAATATTCGCCAGTAAATTTACTAATAAGGCCGGCCGAAAGCGAAACGGTAATTGGGACGAATTTTTATACTTTATATATAAAGAATATATTGCGCCCGAATTTTATAAATTAGAAATTAAGGAAAATATCTTCTAAATATATTAATAAAACGATAAAGATCCGTAGACCCTATAGGAACGGTACTATACTAACTATTAGCGTTTAGGCCGAATAGTCGCTAATAATATAAATTAAGTTTATAATTTCTTCTTCCGATTAAAGAAGGAAGTATATTAATATTTCCGAAATATAAATATTCCTATCCAAAACGCTTAAAACGTAGCCTAAAAAATATTAAGTTAGTAATTAGAGGATTATAAAAAGAATTCGCGTAGAGGAAATTTGCTTAAGTAAAAAGAGTCTTAATAATTTTAAAAACTATAGGGTAATTTTAATAGTAAATAGTTAAAACGCTTTAAAAATTATTCGAGTAAACCCTATAATAACTTCCGTAATAATCGGAAGTGCGACCGGTCCGCCGATTAGACGGAGGCAGGTTTTAAGGGGATAGGCCCGGAATATTATAATTGTAAAGAAAGGGGATATATTTTTAAAAATTGGCCTAAGAAAACTAAAACGGAGGGATACTATAAATTAAATAATAAATCCCGCAATAGAGCCTATATCTAAAATATTACTAGCAGCGCTAACGCTAAAGAATTTAAGGATAATAATTACGTTTTAGAATATATTTCTAACTTAGAGGGTTCGCTAAAAGATTAAACCCTATAAATAAGCCGTTGTCTATAGTAATTAAAGGATTTAGGACGGCCGGAAGAAATAGCCCGGCTAGGACAATAGTAACGGTAACCTCGCTAAAAGGTCGCTAACTAAACGTCGGAATAAATTTGAATACAAGGGCCGAAATTAATATAGTTTATAAGAATTTCGCAAAAAAGTATAAATTAAAGTAAATAGAAACAATAGTTATCCTTATATTAATGTTGAATATTATGGTATATTTATAGCGTTGAGGCTTACGGTCAGACAGCCTTACGGGAGCTGATCTGACAGGGCTGACAAGGTACTAGTATAAGGCAGGACGGGGGGATCACGGCACGGCAGGCATATAAGGGAAGATAGCCCCTATTAGTCTATAGTACTCTAATTGAATAATATAGCTTCTATTCCCCGTCTATTTTAATAGGTTATAAGCCCGGCTCCCGTAGTACGGCAATTGTACTAGTACTACGAATTGGGTGAAGACGCTAGTCTCCTTCCAGTTTAGTATACTGGTAAATAAGTGTTAAATCTAGACCGCTCTAAACTATTAGAGCGGCTAAGACTAATTAACCTATTCGTTCGAACCTGCATCTAAATTATTGGAACGGAAGGACTTTATCCCGAATCTAAATAACTACGTTAGAAGTAGGCTATCTAACCGGTTTTAATAGTTCGAAATACCTAATCGGTATAATAAAAGAGATGAAAAATAAGTAGCTACTTAGAGACGAATCCAATAATAGAGTCCCTCTACAAATACCGGGAGATCTCTAGCTAGTAGAATTCAATTTAAGCTATTTCTTATTTTATTTCCTCAAATTCTATTAATAATTTTTACTTCGTTAATTATAAGTTTCAATATTATTATAGTACTTAGAATTAGAGTTACCCTACGTAGCGTTAATTTTACTACTAACGAATTAGGAAATAACAAATTATTTAATTCTATTAGGAATAGGATTACTAAACGGCTAACTATAAGGATAAGCTCTATAAGAATTAATCGTCGTCCTACCGCTATTATTAAAATAGTAAAAGTAATTATATTAATTAATACCGCCACTAACGCCGGCGCTAATACCAGCGCTAATACTAGGGCCGGTACCGACGATATAGATCTAAATAAAGCATTAAATGAATCGTTTAATAAAAAAATTAGAACCGATACTACGGCACTAGCAATACGGGTCAAATTTAATAAGATCTCCCTTTATAGGATTAATATAGCTACTAGTCCCAAACTTTTAAGTAAAAACGATTATAAGGCTTAGTATCGATTCTAATAGTCTATAACCAACGTTATAAGCGTTTATAATATTATTAAAAATTACCTAACTAAGGAGATAATCCTAACTTACGCCCTAAAGGCTTAGGAAATTAAATAATATAAAGTCGTTAAAATCCTCTCTACTACTTTAGGAGAAATAATTATAAGGCTATTAAGTAAGGAAGAGATTATCGTTAAATTCTTTACTAAAATAAAGGTAGAATATTTTAATAAAGGGATTAGCGCCCTATAGAGGATTTAGTAGGAATAGAATAATCTTCGCCTTATTAATTTCGATAACGTTAATACATTATTATAAAAGATTATAGCGCTATAAGAAGAATACGTTACGATTAACCTAGAGTACTACGTACTAGAGAGCTATATAATTATAAAACTTTTGGAGGCGTTTAATTAAGAATAGTATAGCGCTTAAAAAACCAATTTTTAAGCCGCTTATAGTAAAAAACTATCTTTATTTAATAATACTACTAAATTAACCGATAGCGAATTCGTCCGGCTAAAAGTAGAAATTAAGAGAAAGGGTTATACGGTAGTAATATTGGCCGCTAGAAGACGACTAATATAGTTTAAATAGTTTAGGTATAGTAGTTAAGACTACCTTTATAATAGAAGTTATACTTATTATAGTAAGTGCTATTATAATACTAACGCTTATTAGAATAAATTTCCGGAGTTAAAACGTAAATATAATACTAAAATTAGAGAGAGGAAAGTAGAAGAGGAGAAGAAGAAGTTATTTTTAATTGCTCCCTCTAATAATAATATAATAAATTTCTCGTCCCTTCCTATTAGCAATTAAATTAACGGTACTAAAAGAATCTACTTCTAATAATATATCTTCGAATTACTTTTTACAATTATTATACTTCCTTAATTTAGGCTATAGATAATATACGACTACTATTCGAAGCGACTTTATTAGCTTCGAATTATATAGTAGTTCTATTACCGGAATAAGGGGTATAAGAATATTAGTACTAAGTATTAGAGAGATTGAGAAGAAATATATCTTTAATAGTACGATCTACTATAGTTACTTAAATTAATATTATTCTCTCTATTAGAATTATCCTATTAACTAAAATATAATATATATAAATATAATTATTATTATTCACTTCTAAAAAGTCTTATTTACTCTAAATTTGGGTATTAATTTAATTTCCGTAATTCAATTATTCAATAATAGATTTAGTATAATTCTATTTAAAAACTATTAGCGTATCGAGAAATAAGGAATAGGTATTTAAACTACTCGCTTTAACAACCTCTTCGTTCTATAAATAACTGATATAATTTAGTAAATTCTCGTTTTATACTCTATTAGCCCAAAGATAAAGCTCTAGTATAAGTGTATAAATTATTTTAGCGAATAGAATTTAATTAAAATATATAAAATAGTTAATAGAATAAAGGAGGCCTAGGAATATTGTATGTATAAGCCTTATATTCGAAATTATATAAGGGAAATACTTTATCGAAGGAAATTTAAATAAGCCGAATACATTTTAAACGTAATCTATATAAATATCTATAATCCTTTTAATATATTAGGGTATTATAGAGAGAAGTACTAGATTATTTTAATTAACGGATACAATAAGTTTAATAATTTATTAGTAATTAAGACTAAGGAAAAAGTATAGGTTTTTATCTAAGAATTCGTATAATTCCTAAAAACTAAAGAATTATAGCGAAGAAAATACAAAATAATCTATTTCGATAGGGCGAAAGAATTTAATAATAAAGAATTTAACGAGTAGGCGGCTAAAAGAAGTATTTAAATCGAAAGGTCGGTAATAAAATAGTATTAATCGAACGGTATAATTAAAAGTCTAAACCTTTACTTCAAAAAAAAGCTATTGCCTATTATAATAGGGGGATAAATCCTTAAACAATTCTAATTAGAGATTTTTAAGACTATTAACTACCTTAAAAATCGAAGCCCTTATTTAATATTTAATAAAATTCTATACGAAATAATATATAGTTAAAGATTAGACGTCAATAATATTTGAACGATCGGGATAACCGCTTAGTATTTCCTTCCCCTTTAGGGTAAGAAGAAGATAGATAAGAAGTCGGTTAAATATATACTTATCGGTTTCGAAGGCTATACAATCTATAAATTCTTATCGCCTAGTAATCGTATTATTAAATCTAATAACGTTCATTTTAAAATTAAAATAGTATTCGTTAAAAGAGGAAAGACGGATATAGCTACTTAGACCGAATTAATTACGGGTATTCTAAATTACTAAGGGGGAGTTCTAATAATTTGCTTTCGGACCCTAGATAGGGGGAAATAGTAATAATAAAATTATAGAAGACCGAGGGTAGAGCTTTATTCTTCTAACTATTTTGCCCTAGCCCCCAATCTATTACTACTTATATAATTACTACCTGTATAGTCCTATTATAAATATTAACGTAGTATAACCGGTCGAATAATATTTATAAAGAAGCCTTAGTAAGTATTAAATTCCCCTACCTTAAAAGTCTTAACGCAAATAGAAGAACCTATCCTAAATTTAATACGGGTAGCAACGCCGGAGCCTATTAATAATAACGGATTAGAAATAGAATCCCCTATTATAATATTTACTAAAGTAATATTAAACGGCTCTAATAAAGGGATAGAACTATAATTGCTAAAGGAAGCTTAAAAAAGCTTCTTCTAAAATAAGTGGCTAGAAGGGATAAGAGAAGAATATATTTCCCTTATTGAGAACGGGACGTAGGATCTTATTAAAATAATACTAGGGATGAACGTATTGCGAGGTAAATAGGTATATAAACTTAAGAGGGGACTAAATAACAAAATAATTAGAAGGAAGGTACGATAGGTAATTAGGGGCTTCGAATAGATTAAAAGAGTTAACTATTTTAAGATTTTCGCTTTAATCGTTAAACCTATAAATTATAAACTCTTATTCGCTATAGCCGTAATATTAGACTTCGAAATTAAATAAATAGACGTTAAGACTACGTTCCTATATAGCAACGTCGAAGAGGTTATTTATATAGACTAACCTCCCTAGTTTATAGACGGGACCAAGAAGGTTTATAGATTCAATAAGGCACTCTACGGTCTAAAGTAAGTACTAAAGGTTTAGTTCAATATATTAACTACAGCGTTGAAATAATTGGGTTATTACCTAATTAACGCCAATTGTAGTATTTTTACTAATAATAGAGATATACTAACCTTTATAGTTATCTATATTAATAATTTACTAATCGTAAGCAAGGATAAAGAAGAGATTAGTAGGCTAAAGAGTACTTTGAGCGCTAAATTTAAAATGACTGATTTGGGGCCTTGTTACTACTATTTGGGTATCCGTATTATTCGAAATAGACTATAACGAAGTATTTATTTCAATTAATAGGGTTATATCGATAAAATCCTAGCTTAATTTGGTATAGTATTATATAAAGAGGTTAATACACCGATAATAGATCGTATAATAATAGTATTAGAAGGATGGATCGCCAAGAAGGTTAGAGTTAAGACCTATCAATCTATAGTAGGCTCCCTTATATACGTTATACTAGGGACTAGACTAAATATTGTATATATTGTATTAGTAATTAGCCACTACGCTTCAAATCCTAATAAAGTATATTATTAAAGTTTTAAAAGGATTTTTAAGTATTTGAAGGGTACGAGAAATATAGCGTTACTATATACTAGAGAGTTGATAATACTATCCGGTTTTATAGATTTAGACTAGGGTGGTGACTTTAATACCAGAAAATCAATTGCTAATTTCCTATTTGATATAGGTAGTATACCGATTAATTAGTTATTTAAACGACAATTAACGGTAATATTATTATTTATAGAAGTAGAATATATAGTAGAGATATAAGCGACGAAAGAAGTAATTTAATTAGACCGATTATATATTAACCTTCGAGGGGGAAGTAAGAGTAGTAACGATAAGGCGGTTACAATCTATTGTAATAACTAGGTAGTAATATTACTCGCTAATAATCCTACTCAATACTAACGAACGAAGTATATCGATATACAATAGTACTTTATATAAGAAAAGGTCGAAGACGGATCTATTAAGCTCGTTTTTATAAAGTCAGAGGACTAATTAGTTAATAAATTGACTAAGCCGCTTACTAAAGATTAATTCCTATATTTTAGGGATGGAATAGGCCTTATAAGGAACCTTATAGAAGGGGGTATTGTGAAGGATATCGAAGAAGGGGGTATTAGCTTACTAATAAGAAAAGAGTTAGATTCTGGTAGTAATAGCGAGTAGCCAGGGTAAGGAATCTTAATACTACGAGTATTTAGTGAGGGGGTGTACTGAATATTATAGTATATTTATAGCGTTGAGGCTTACAGTTAGATAGCTTTACGGGAGTTGATCTGATAGGGCTGACAAGGTACCGGTACAAGGTAGGACGGGGAGATCACGGCACGGCAGGCATATAAGGGAAGACAGCCCCCATTAGTCTATAGTACTCTAGTTGAATGACATGGCTTCTGTTCCCCATCTATTTTGACAATTAATAAGTACGAACGGCGGAAAAATACGTTATTATAGAGTATTCGAAATTATTTTCTAAATAAAGGACGGAAAAGGTTAAGAGCGAAAGACGACTTAATTTTTCTATATAATCTATAGAGACGTTAGAATATTACCGCTATTATTATTAATACCGGGCATAGGCTCGGAAAGTATCGTTATATATATATATACTAATAAATTCGAATTTAATAGACTTTATATTATAGACCCAGAAACTTTTATACGTAGATTAATATATAGCGATCGAACTTTTATCGCAAATATTATATCCGTATATAACCCTATAGAATTTACTATTAAAAATATAAATAAAGAAGAAAATAACGCCGACGGGACGGCGACTATCCCACCCACTTTAGAAGGACATAAATCTTATTTCTCTAAAGAGGGCGTTAAATCGCTACCGATACTCCCTAATACTAAATATAAGATTAGGACTAAAGAAGGCGAGAAAATACCGTTAAAGGCGATATACCTACTCTCTAAAGCGTAATTAAATACTTTATAAGACTATTTAAAAGAAAACCTACGTATAAGAAGGATTAAATACTCCGAGAGTTTAGTAGGGTCGCTAATCTTATTTATACTAAAGAAAGATAATTTTCTACACTTATATATAGATTATTATAACTTAAATAAAATAATGATTAAGAATCAGTACCCCTTACCTTTAATCAGAGAATTAATAAATCGGCTATTAGGCGTTAAAGTCTTCTTTAAAATAAATCTCCAAGAGGTATACTATCGTATCCGAATTAAAGAGGGAAACTAATAGAAAATTATATTTAGGACTAGATATAGCTATTTCGAATATATAGTAATACCGTTTAAATTAACCAACGCCCTTATAACGTTCTAAACATATATATATAAAGCCCTAATAAAATTAATAGACCATATCTACATTATATATTTCAACAATATTTTAATCTACTCCCAAACTAAGTTAGAATACGATAGATACTTAAAACTTATCTTTAAATAGCTAAAGGACGCCGAATTATATACTAAACTTTCGAAATATAAATTCTATAAAAAATATATCGACTTCTTCAACTACCGGGTAACGACGGAAGGGATTATAATAGACTTAACCCAAATTATTACAATTAAAAAATAGTTAGTACCGGAATTATACTATAATATTTAAATATTCCTCGGGTTCGCTAACTTCTACCGACGTTTTATTTACAAATTTTCGAAGTTAATAACCCCCTTTATAGACTTATTAAAGGGGAATAAGAATAGGAAGAAGATTAGACTATTCGAATAGCTAAAGGAGGCGGACAAAATGTTCTAAATATTAAAGGACGCCTTCGTATCGGCGCCTATTCTCTACTACTAGGACTATTCCTAGGAGATAAAAGTAAAGACGGACGCTTCGGTTAAAGCTATTTCTAGTATCCTATCCCAAAAAATCGGTAACTAATAATACTTAATAATATTCTTCTTAAGGAAGCTAACGGATACTAAATAGCGTTAATATATAGGACAATAAGAATTCTTTACTATTATAATTAATTTAGAGTATTAGAATTAATATTTAGAGGGCCTCCCTAAAAAGTTCTTAATCCTTATAAATTATTAAACCTTAACGGGAATTGTAAAATCCCTAGCGAAGGACCTCCGAAGGAGATTAATATAATAAGTATATTACTTATTACAATTTAACTTCGATATAGAATATTAACCAAGCGCTACAAATCCTACAAATAATTTATTTAAGAGGCTAGACTATATAAAGGGGGAAATAAAATATAGTAATATTCTACTAACCCTCTAAAAGAAGTTCGGCTTAATTTAATAACTATTAATATCCTATAAAGATTAATTCAATTCCAAAATAAAGTACTAATACGGCGAAAAGACGATAACGTATATATTTATTAAATAGATTAAAAGAATTACTAAATCGGCGACGGGTTGGGGGCTAAAAATATTTATACCCGACCTTAAAAATAACCCTTTTCCCTAAATTATTCCGAAAAAGGTCGTTCGCAAATTAGTATATAGAAAACCACCCCTCGCGTTATAAACAAATTAGGAATTTTATATAATAGTAAAGGAATTCTAACCTAAGGATCTTAATATTACCGATTTAACGGCGACTATACGAACTAAAGGCTCTATAATTAAAGGATATAAATTAAACGACTAAAGGGTTTTTTACTTTAAAGAATAATTAATAATCCCTAATAAAGGATTATTATGTAAGGAAATTCTATATATCTATTATAATAATCTAAGGGCTAATTATATAAATATTCCTAAAACCTTAGAATTAATTAAAAGAAATTTTTATTAGGAGAATTTCGTAATAAATGTAAAAGAATATATATATTTAATACGAATTATACTAAGGTATTTAACGCCCTAAATATAAACCCTATAGAAACTTCTAATCCTTACTTCTATTAGAATAACCCTTCTAAGAAATTAATATTAATTTTATTACCGGCCTACCGCCGAATTAGGGACTTAACGATAAAATATATAATACCGTCCTTATTATAGTCGATCGGTTTATAAAGATAGGACTCTTTATTTTAATAATTAAAATTCTAAATGTAGTAATAATAATTAGCCTCCTCTATAAATATATAGAATACCGTTTCAATTCTCCCTTAAAGATCGTTAGCGACCAAAATAAATTATTTATAAACGAATTTTAAAAAGAATTTACTAAGACCCGAAGCATCCTATATCGGCTATCTACCGCCTTCTATCTATAAATAAATAACTAAATCGAACGTTTCTATTAAACTTTAAAAAAACTTTTCTATATTAACGCCCTAAAAAGAAATTTATTATTATAGTACTATAAATTATAAGAGGCTGAATTCGCTTATAATAATTCTATATATTCTATTACCGGAATTTCGCTATTCGAAGCCCTGTTCGGGTACTATCCTCGTATAATTGAATATATAGAAGGCTGCGACGAACTACGGGTTTAGGGAGTGAAAGATAGGTTTTAAAAGATAGAACAAATATGTAAATTTATAAAGCGCTACTAGGAATAGGCTATACAAATTTAATAGAAGGGATATAATAAACGGTATACGCCGATAGAATTCCGACCTAGAAACTTGGTAGGATTATTTACGAAGAACTTTCGTTTTAAAAATTATAAATTAGCCCCTACATTTATTAAAGTAAAGGTTATTAAAAGGATCGGTTCTCAAATATATTAAATTATTTTACTTATATAATATAGCCGAATATACGATATCTTCCTTATAAACCTATTCGAACCTTAGAAGATAGGGAATAAAGTTACCGAAGATATATTGTTATTAGAACTAACGGATAAATAAGAAGAATAGGAAGTAAAGGAGGTAGTAGAATATAAAAGGGAAAGGATAGAATAGAAATTCTTAATTAAATAAACGGATTAACCTATCGAATATAATATTTAGGAACTGGAAAAGTACTTCTATGGCGCGTAGAAGGCGCTCTCTAAATATTAGAAGGCTAAGTAGAAGTATTATAAGAAGTAGAACGATTAATTAAATACGAATATTAGAATTAACAATCTAAGAAACTAGTTACAAAATACCGAAATCTATAAAATTTAGTAAATTAGGGAATTTATATATATAATAATAGTAACTTATAAACCGCCGGCGGAATACTGAATAATACTTAATAAAGAAGCGACCGAAGAATTGGAACTTATACGAGTTAGGGCCTATTAGAATTAAAGGGTTACTATAAAATAGCCCGCTATTTACACTTTTTCGAAGGATTATTAGGCGTAGCTTAACTAGAAGTATAATACTTATAATAGGAGTGGCGATAGGGCGGCTTCGTCGGAGGGGCTATCGTACCCGAAGACGAAATAGCTATAAAACGCCTAATAATAGGAGATAGCAATTTAGGCTCGAAATAGGACCCTATAAAGGTACCCTCTATAATAGTAGGGATAGCGGGGCCTTTACGACTAATAATTTTCTTATTAGGACGGATCTTTAATATAAAAGACTTCTAGGCGGGTATAGGCGCTGGAACGCCGTTAATAGAAATATTCGTAGAAACTGCGACTTTAGATACCTTTTTACCCTTACCCTTCTTAATAATAATAAATCGCCAACCGGTAATACGAAAATTATTAATAGGATTAGAAAATTTACGCCTAATTATAATTAAAGGGGATAAAACTTATTAAGAATTAATAGTAGCGAAGGTTTCGGCCTTTATAACCGGGACCGAAGGAACCGTCGAATTATTGCCGATAAGACCCTTAGCTCTACTAATATTAGAAATAGAAGAAGTATCGCTAAAGATATAAGGACCTTTAATTATATTATTCGAAGAAGAAGCGAGGGGGAGACGATAGGAAGCTATAATAGGAAGGCTTTCTACGAATTCCTTAATTACCTCTCTCAAAACTTTAGACTTTAAAATTATAGCCGGGGTAATTATAATTAAAGGAGTGGTAATAGGAGAAGCTACTATAGGGGAAGAAAGGCCTATATAGTTAGCGAAAACTAAAACCTCGGGGTTCCTATTATATATTAAGAACGCGAAATAATTAATTAAAAAACGCTCTTAAATAGGAGTATTTTCGAAGACCGCCAGCAATAGGTTAGAAGGAGGATTAGTAAGGCTAATTAGAGCCGACGGAGGGGCGATAGGAAGTATAATTTTAAAATTAGAAAATAAACCTAATATAGTAGGAACGATTTAAATAGTAATCGAAATACTAATTATAAACGTAAATAACCGAAGCGAGAGAATAGTACCTTTATTATTAATAATAGAAAAGGGGCGGACGGACGCTAATATAATAATAAATTAAATAATTAGAAATAAAACCCGGTTAATAGGATGCTTAATAAAGGGAATTAAAATTTTAAAACTATAGTATTTATTAGGGAGGGAGCCGCTATTAATATAGTTGGTACTTAATATAATTATAATAATAATTAGCGCCGCCTTATTAGTAATTTCGAAAGTGTAATCTAAATCTAAAGAAGAAATAATGTTATTTATAATAATAGGGGTTGTTTAAGAAGAATTATAAATGAAGGGAAAAGGCGAAATATAAATTTTATAATATAATAGCGAGGGGTTAGTAAGAAGGTTCGTTAAGAAATTTTAGTAGTAAAAAGAACGGCCGGAGCTATAAAGACCGAAAGGATATTTAATTTTAATACTACTACTAATAGGAACCTTAAGGAGGCTACTAAAATAACCCGCTAACGAAAGAGTAATTTTAAGGGGAACCTCGTTACTATCTTTAATATAGGGACGTTTATATTTAAGGGTAGGCGTAGGCTTATAAATATATAAGAAATTAGGAATAAGTCTTAAGGACGGAGAATGTAATGGAACCGAATTATAAGTTAATAAATTGCTATTAAGTAAATTAATTAAATTTATCGGGAACGGAAAATTATTAATAATATTATTAAAACTATTAGAATTCGGAGACGAAGGGTTAGATAAATTGGAATTAGAATTCTAACGACCTAAAGAATTCCTATTAAAATTAAAAGAAAGATAATCCTAAGATTCTAATTCGGACGGATTAAAATAGCGTTTAAACGCCGAGTTACCGATACCCTAAGAACCGCTATTATCTTCGGGTAGGTCGTTAGTAGCAATAGAATTATAATCGTTATTATTATCCGTAGATAAAGTATTAAAGGTATTAAAATCCGTAAGTTCGGGAATAGTATCGGTACTATAAAATTAAAAGAAATGCTAATGAATAGTTTCGTTACTAATTCTAAAAGGAATTAATAAAACGAGTAGGAAATAATTCGCTAATAGGTAAATCGGGTATAAAACGGGATTATTAGGGCGGATTTTCGGCGATTCGTAGCCGTCCTTATTACTTTCGTCGTTAAAAACGTTAAAGCGAATAGTAAAATTATTTAGACGGTTATAAACTAATAGTAACGGCGGGCGGGCAATGTAGGGACCGGTTCTATAACGTAAACCGGGTTAAGGAAGGCGTAATTTAATACTAATATTTAGAATATTATTAATAATAGCGTAAATACCGCTATAAAAAGGAATAGGACCGCCGGGAAAACGCTACTAGCTAAATTAAAAATAGTATTAGGATTTCGAAAATTCTTACTAACGCTAAGTAATAAATTAGTCGAATATTTAATTAGTGGAAATTAGTGTACTAAGGGCTTAGTCGGCGGGGGGAAGGCTCTTTCCGAAAGTTATTATAGCTTTAATATACTAATTTCTACCGAAATTAACTATAAGGTTAAAACCTAAGAAGGCGGTAAAAAATATAACGCCGAAGGTACGCCGAATACTACGTATCTCTTCGAAGATATAACTTAAATAGACCTTTTTTTCGCTATATATAATAGTATACTCCTTTAAGAGTTTTACTAGATGGTTATAAAATACTTCGATAAAATAACGGCCCTTAAAAATATTGAACTTTATATGCTCTTTAACGTCGTCGGCGCTAAAACGGAAATTAGGCGTTTCTCTGAAATAATGCCAAATATAATAGAGTACGTCTAAAATATAATACTAATATATTTAGAATATACTTAAATACTTAAAGGGAATTTATACTGCTAATAATTAACTATTAAAAGGTTATATAGATACGAAGTAACTTATAGGGCGATAAACCTATTTTTATATTTAGTAATAGGTATAGCCTATTTTAAAGTCGTTAATTTATTAATAATAAGGGAATAATATATTTAAATAGATAATAGTCGAATAAATATTGTAAGGACCGATATCGCCGTCCTAAGGAATAAATTAGGGCCGACGCTTCGCCAATAAAATATATTCTGAATAAGGATACTTATATAAACCTAAATAAAGGGAAATCCCTTTTCGGAATTATACAAATAACAATGTAAAATACATTTAGTAAAAGAGATAGGGAAACTATTAATTTTAAACATAATAGTAGGCGCTGTAAAATCGGCGGACGCTATCTCCTAAATAGGTCGGGAACTACAATAATCGGCTATAATTACTATATTAAATAAGGAAGGAAGAGAAGGAAGAGAGAAAATAATTCCCTCTATCCTTTAAGAAAAGGAAAACGCGCCCGACGTACGGCCTAAATCGATAAGCGCAACTAATTACCTAGGATAACAACGGCGTAAAACCGGCGCCTAAAAGGTTAAATGCTATTAGGGGGGGGAATAACGTAATATAATAAATATATTTACAGAATAACGAATAAAGGTGAATAGTCGCCGATAAAGGATTTACCTATATTATATAATAAAGAAAGTAAATAGGACCTAAACTATACTTCGGAATTAGGAGATACGGCTAAACTATAAGGGATTATAGTTATTAGAGGGGGGGATAGTTGTAAGGTTATTATATAAGAGGGCCTAGGAATTAAGCCCGAAGAGCGGAGCGTTATAGTAGGCAATTATAATAAGTAATAGAGCGGACGATAACGATAGAGCGTATAGTCGGAGACCGGGCGCCGAGTCCCGGGCCCACTAAGGTCCACCAGGGGCTCGCACAAAGGATAAAAACCCTTAGAGCCTGGCCGGACATTTCTCTACCGGCTAGGCTAAAGTCTACTTCTTAGAATAGACCTGTGACGACTGGGATCCAGTGCCATAGATCATATCCCATTCGTCTTATTGCAATACCTATAGGACCTACCGGCGCTATTAATGCGCGCACCCTAATTGGCTATACTAGTAGCATTGAAATATACGCCTATTCAATTGGCACCGCGACCTATATATCGCATTCACGTATATTATTAGATTAGATAAGGAAGGCGGTCGAGGCTAGCAGAATTTGGGCGTATCCTATATAAGGATGCAACTCTAGAGCCTAAATCTTAACCTCTCCCTCTTTCCTTCTTTAGCTTTAGTTATTTTATATATTTATATCCAATTACGCGATATAGAACTATGTAAGTTGGTATATTATAATATTTAACTAAAATTTACTACGTCCGTTTAGGAAGGTATTCTAATATTTTTAATTAAATCCGAGAACCTAATAAATCGCTTCGTCGACTTTTGACCCCGAACGTCGCTTCGCCGATATTACGAACCCGTTATTAAACCCGACTTCTCTTAAACCTAATACCCCCTTACTAATTATAACGAGAGTTAATTTTTATAGCTAATTACATTTAGGACGCACCTTCGGGTCGTCCTCTCGTCCCCGACAACTAATAATATAACTTTAAATACCCCTATACCGCTAATTATAGTAAAAACGATTACTATAACACCGATACTTCCTTCGAATAAGAAGATAATATTGAAGGAAACCCTAATTAGGAAGATGAGGACGATACCTCCTTTCGTACTAGACCCGACGACGAATTGTTTAATAAATTGGTCGTAGATATTTCTACTCCCTTTAAAACGAGCCTACGTAAGGCTACTCCTATCGATATTCGTATTTTTTAAAATACTTCTACTCCTTACAACCTTAAGAAGGAAATACCCACTAAATTCGTAGTACGCCTTAAACGCAATATAAAATATATCCCTAAAATTAATTTCCTATTAAACCTTCAATATATTATAACTCTAACCGACCTTAATCTTAATACCGTACGTAAGTACGTACTTCCTTATAAATAGCACCCTATTAAGGAGGTTCCTTATTGTCGTATTCGATTGAATTAGAATAGTTTTAACGGTATTTCTAATACCCGGCGCAATAGTATTACCGCCTAAAATTCGCAAATACGCCGTATCTCTATCGGCGTTTATAAATTTAACGATTATATAATCGATTTATCGGCCAAATCCCTATCCCCTTCTATAATTTACTTAGTAAGAGAATAACCCTAATAAGATTTAACTAGTAACTTAGCTATCTATATAGATAAACTTTACCTATTAGTCGAAATACGTTATTATACCCTAAGAGTAAACGAGATTATTACTAACGGAACCAACCGTATTAACCTATTTAATAATAATTATAAAGACGATAAGGGTAACCGTATTATTTATTTCTATCCTATTACCTAATTGGGTATTTAATCACCCTTTATAAAGGATTAGAATAATCCCCTCACCTTCTAAGAATTTCTTACCTTATTAACTTAAGATCCTAAAACTATATAGGGAAAAATTAGTATTTAAATTTATACCGTTGAAACTTTCGTTAGGATTGTTAAAAAAATAGCCTAAGTATTACGCTATACTTACGAAACTATAAATAAGATAGATAAATAAATTATATACTTTACCTAAAAAGTAAAGGAGTATTAAACCAATATAAATAATTATTTTAGAATAGGTAGCCCCGACGAATTTGCTTAATTAGAAAAAGTAATTAATTTCGAATAATAATTAAAGGCCGCTGATTAGGATAAGAAGAATTTAGCCGCCGAAATCTAGAGGATCCGGAATAAATATAACTACCTCTACAATAATTATAATAAAATAAGTAAACTTTCCGAAAAGGCTATCAATACTATTACTAAGGTAATTAAAAACGCTATCCTTATATATAAAGAACGCGTACGTAATTAGGTTAAAGGATTTAAAAAGGATTACGCCGAAGAGTTAATCCAAATTCGAGCCCAATATAACTTTAAAGTCTCCTACCTTAAAGCTTAAATTAATAGTCTACAATATATAACTATACTAATAAATATAATAGAGGAAGAGCTAAATATTATTAAACTAACTAAATTAAATAAAATTAAAGAGAAAATTACTTTTCTCGAATCTATCGAACGCTCTCCTAATATTATTTATCTAATTAATATTACCTACCGAAAGTATAGTAAACCCCCTAGTAACGACTACTAACCTTCCAAAACTCCTAATAACGAACGCCGACCTTCGAAGACCCCGCCGCATTATTTCGATACTAGTAATAGTAACCCTAACGACGACGGCGACAATCCGGACGATAATAATAATAATAATAATATAGGTAATCCCCCCCGGCGTCCTCCCTATAGTCCCCTTCGTTTTAATAATTCTAAACCCTACGATCGCGATTATAATATACCTACTAGTTTCTATTCGTTCAATAGAAGCTATCGTAAAGGCAAGACCGCTAAAATCGATATACCTACCTTTTCGGGAGAAGAAGGAGATAAATTTAATTTTAATATATAGTATTTTCAAATATATTATCGTCTATACGCTAACGCCGACTATTTTACTAACGACGAAGCGGCCTTTAATAATATTATTTCTAAATTATTTAAATAAGCGTTTAAATATTTTTTCCCTTTTATTCATCCCGATGCCGGTAAGGCCCGTCTAGAGACTGTTAAATAATTAATAATTTATTTATAAGTTAGCTACTACGACTTTAATACCGATAAAAAAGTACGTAAGGATTATAAGAAATTAATTATACGAACTAATAAGCGCTTTAAGGACTTCAAAATTACTTTTACCCGCTTAATTAATTATTATAATATTCCTAAAGGCTAATAAAAGATTAATTTCTATTATAAAATTACTATACGCTTTCGTAACTTCGCTAAAGCTATTTACCGTTCGAAATATACTTATAACGAATACGCTAAGATGTTATAGGGTTTTAATGAAAGCTTCTATATAGGATAGAGCTAAGGAGAGGAGAAAAAGACTATATTTAAAACTTATAATTATAAGAAGCCTTCTAAAGATATAACGTTTAGACCGCCTTACAACCGCTTGCCCGATTCATTTTTTATATATAAGAAACCCTCTAAGGAGGAGATTCGTACTCTATAAGCGGAAGGCAAATATTTTATTTATTGAGAACCTAGTTATATATCTACTTTATACCCCCGTCGAAACTAATTCTATAAAGCGGTTAAAACTAAACTTAACGCTATATAGGCTAAGTTCCCCGATAACGAGATTAAATTAGAAGAGGAAGGTTCTAATATTGTAGTCGAATAGGAGGAGGATTCTAAGGAATTAAAAAACGAATAAACTTAAAGAAAGAAGTCTCCTTCTTAGGTAAAGTATCGGTTAATAGTCTACGGATTAATCTAAAGGACGGACTAAATAAATATAATAATAATAAAAACAAATTTATTCTACGTAATTACTTAGGAGGAGGGTCTTCCTTTTTCGTTAAATATATAATAATAAATAATAGACTATTAATTTCAATTTACTAAATACTTATAGATATAGGAGTAAATGTATATTTTATTATGAATTAGAGATTTATTTAAAAATTATATAAGTATTTCTAATTTGAATTAAATAATAATTTCGACCCGGGATACGTTTAACTATATAAAGTATTACAACCCGACGTTATTTTACAAGCTCTCAAAGGCTATATTAAGATTTAAAGGTTTAAATTCAAGGATTAATAAATAATTATACTACTTAGTATAAAAAGAAATATAATTATCGGCCGTATATAGTTGGCTAAGTACAATATACTCCCTAATTATTAAAATAACTAATTATAATTTCCGGAGGAAATAAATAGGAGCCCTAATATTAAAAATATTAACGTTAGTAAATAAAGACTTTTATTATTAGATCCGTCTTTTTAAGAGGATATAGAAAGAAGAGAATAATTAATAGCTAAGGAAAATAAGCGCTGAACGGATAGCGTACTATTATAAATTAAATACCTAAAGGAAGTCGCTATTAAGGAAGTAGTAAAAGAGATAGATATTATTATTATAGAGTTATAAGGTAAGACGGAAGAAGTAAGGAAGGAAAATACTAGGGTAGCGGAAGAAAAGGTTATTAAAAAAAGGATTAAAGAATTGGAAAAAGGGATACTTATAATACGAGTATTAATAAAGAAGGATTTAAAGGAGGAGAAGAAGGTGGGCGAAACCTTAAAGGGTAAATTATTATCGGATTAGTAATTAAAGGGTATTTATAATGCTATATATTATATTATTAGCGACCCTATATTAGATATTAATTAAATAGAATAGTAATTATTTAACGGTATTAAATATAATTACGCTTCGGTCGCCGAAATTGTAGAGATAGAATAGTTAGTAAGGGATATTTACTATTAAAGTAAAGATTTTTACCTATACCGCGACGAATAGGGTCCTTACTATATAGAATAAAAGTTTGGCTAGACGAAGAGAAGGCCCTACGATTATATTGTAGTTAGCGCGATTGTAATAGATTTTTATACTAAATATAGCGAGGTTATTAAAGAAATTAATCTATACGAAATTAATAAGTTAATTAAATCTATAAAGGTAAGTACCCTACTTTTAAAAGACGATGAAGAATACCGATAGTTTATTATAAATAAATTTTTTAAGAAGTATTAGAATTATATTAACGTCTTTAGTAAAAAAGAATTGGATATTCTACCTAAATTAAAAGATAAGATTAATTATAAGATCGAGTTCGAAGAGGGTAAGTCCCCCTAAGACCTCGGATATAATTCGTTATATAAGATAACCCTTAAAGAATTAGAGGAATATAGATAGTATATTACTAATAATTTCTAGAAAAGATTTATTAAAGCTAGTTCGGTACTATAGGCGGCGTTTATACTATTCGTACCTAAGGTAAATAGAGGATTACAATTCTGTATAGACTATTATAAAATTAATACCCTATTTAAAAAGGACCGCTACCCTCTATTATTTATTAATAAAATTCTCGCTCGTATTAATTAAATTAAAATATTTATTAAAGTAGATATTCGTTAAGCGTTCTATTATATATAAATATATCCGGATTATAAAGACTTTATAACGTTTAGAACTCGATATAGTATATATAAATATAAGGTATTACCCTTCGGATTTATAGGAGGCCCCTCTTTATTCTAGCGATTTATTAACGAAGTATTAATAAATTACTTAAATCTATTCTATAGCGCTTATATCGACGATATCCTAATTTATTCCGATAATTAAGAAGATTACAATAAATACGTCGATATAGTACTATAGAGATTCGAAGAAGTAGGGCTCTAAATTAATATTAAGAAGTACGAATTTAATATTACTAAGACTAAGTTCTTAGGATTTATTATCGGCACCGACGGTATCTCTATAGACCTAGAGAAAGTTATAGCCGTAAAGGATTAGAAGACCCCTACTATAGTAAAAAGTATATAGGCTTTCCTAGGCTTTTATAACTTCTACTAGAAATTTATTCGAAACTTTAATAGGAAAGTAAAACCGTTTATTAATTTAACGAAGAAGGATTTAGCCTTTAAATAGGACGACCGCTATAAAGAGGTATTTAATTCTTTAAAAAGGAGCCTATTTAGCGCCCCTATATTATTAAATTTCAATTATAAGAAGGAGACCCGAATCGAAATAGACGCTAGTAATAGAGTTTGCGCTAGAATAATAAGTTAATTCTAACCCGAAGATAGTAAATAGTATTTAGTAGCCTTCTATTCCGAAATTATAAATTCGGTAGAATTTAATTATTTAATTTACAATAAAGAACTCCTAGCGGTAATAAAAGGTATAGGTTAATAGCGCCTAGAATTTAAAGGTATTAAGCCGTTTACAATATATATAGACTATTAAATATTAGAATACTTTAGCGAAAAGAGGGTACTCAACGGTCAATAGGTATAATAGTCCGAAACCTTATTAAAATATTAATTTAAAATAATATACCGCCCCAATAAGGAAAATATAGTTATTAATATATTATTACGTAAATTAGAAGATTTGAAGACGGTAAAAAATAAGAAGGAGGATTAATTTACCCTACGAATATTTAAACCTACTAATAATAATTTCTTTACCTTCGCTAGCGATAAATTTATAGACCCGGAACCCCCAACTAATTCGGAGGGGGAGGACGAAACGGTTATTAAAATTACCGAATTGGAGGTTAGCTATAACTTAATTGATAAATTAATCCGGGCCAACCGCTTTTTAAAATTATTATCAATTTATAAAGAGAAGGTAAAGGAAGACGGCTTACTTTTTATTATTAAAGACAGGTTGCTAATTAAAAACTATAAACTAATAGTCCTTAAAGATGATAATCTACGAACTAGATTTATTAAAGCAACCTATTACCTAGTAATATTAGTATACCTAAGTAGGAATAAAACTAAGCGAATAATATATAAATAGTATTAGTAGGTAGGATTGGCTACTAATATAGATCGATATATCGGCAATTACTAGACTTATAAAGTATCGAAAGTACTTAGAAATAAGACTCCGGGTTTAATGCACTCAATCCCCCTAAAAGAGGATTATAAACTATAGAAATTATTAGTAGTCGATTTTAAATTAATGCCTATAGACCGATACGGCTATAATATACTAATAGTTATTATAGATCAATTTACGAAGGTAAATTAGAGTATCCTTTATAAAAATATAATTACTACGAAAGATGCCACTATCCTATACTACCGTAGCCCTTACTATCTCTTTAGACTACTTAATAAGGTAATTAACGATAAAGGACTATAGTTCGTATTATAAATAATATAGGAGGCAGCTTCTTTATTAAATATTAAATAGAAGCTAGCTATATTAGGCTATTTATAGACCGTTAGGTAAATCGAAAATTTATACTAATATATTGACTAATAGTTAAGACTTTATATTAACTATAATTAAAATAATTAGTCGGAATTTATTCTAACGCTAGACGCTACTTAAATAAATCTCCCCTATAATAGTCTAGATAGTTTATCTCCTAGGGAAATTATTATAGGTTCCCTAATGCCTAGTATATTAGATTAGGAGGACTACGTCGAATTAAGACCCTCTAAAACGGAAATTAATTAATAAGAAGCTTATTAACTAATTAAACGATTAAAATCCTTTTATACTACTACCCGATATACTATTAATAAGGTTTAATAGTAGTAAATTATCTAGGCGAATAAATATAAAAGGGAATTAAATTTCGGTGTTAGAAACCGCGTCTTTATTATTAAAAGAGGATAGATTATAGACCGCCCTAACAATAAATTCGACTAGCGACAAATACGTATCCTTTATAGGATTAAAGCTATAAAAAAGTATTTTTACGAATTAGAAGTTTTTAAAAGATAAAGAGGAGTAACCGTTTATTATATTAACCGATTAAGGAATTGTAAAGATAACCCGTTACCGGGATAAGGCAACGAAAACCTAGCCGGTAAGCTAATTAATAGTAATTAGGAAGAATAGGAAGTTTTAAAAGTAGTATTATCGAAGGTTATTAGAAGGAAGTTAGAATACTAGGTAGAATAGAAAGGTTAAGACCCCGATCCAAAATTTTGGCCAATAAGTAACTTCGTCAACTTAGTAGAACTTTTAAAGGAGTATTACAATACAAACCCTACGATGCCGGGACCCCCCAAACGATTAAACCAATAGTTAGCGGGCAATAAATTAAATTATAATAATAATAATAAATTAGTAGAAGGATTACAAATTGGGTTGAGGAGGAGAGTAATAGTAAGGAAAAAATAAGAGGACGTTAAAGGAAGTATTCGATTCATATTTATATCAAAATTTTTTCTTCTTATTCTTAAAGCTCTAGGGCTAAGCCTCAACCCGGGGGGGAGGGTAATATAACGACTAGGATCCAATACTATAGATCACATCCTATTCGTCTTATTACAATACCTATAGGACCTACCGGCGCTATTAATACGCGTACCCTAATTAGCTATACTAGCGGTATTAAAATATACGCCCATTCAATTGGCACCGCGACCTACATGTCGCATTTACGTACATTATTAGATTAGATAAGGAAGGCGGTCGAGGCTGGTAGAATCTAGGCGCATCCTATATAAGGATACAACTCCAGAGCCTAGATCTCAACCTCTCCCTCTTTCCTTCTTTAGCTTTAATTATTTTATACATTTATATCCAACTACGCGATACGGAACTACGTGAGCTGGTGCATCGTAACAAGACCTAATATCGTATGTTGAACGTGTTTTCACCCTATCGTACTGTGACTTTACACTTCCTTTATTTTCTTTAAAGTCTTTATAGCGAATACGGCGTCGGGGTTATTATAGTTGGAAATACTTCCGAGGGGGTTGTAAATACTATTTTCGAATCTACGCGCGCCTTTATTAATTATTATCGGTAGCGACGGCTCAACGCTATTGCTGCGTTCGTTGTAGGATATCGCGAGGGGGGTAAATAACCTTCCTAAGTCGATTGCCGTTATCGGTTTTCGTTTTAGAGCACTTCCTAACTAGAAATCGGCGTTTCCGGTTTCGGCGTCGTTTTTTTTAAAAGAAGCCTATTATAAATAAATAATTGAGAATATTAAAATATATAAAGTTTAAGAAATAAGGATTTAGATAGCCTTTGGGGCGGTGAGGCTGGCACTTACCTTGAAAAATCCGTTAAAATTCAACTAGTAATTTGGTACTATTTTTGATTTTATACACCCAAGTTTGACTAACTTATACTTAGAAAAGCAAAAGTGGATCCCCGTGCAAATAGAGTTTTTACCCCGTGCAGATAGAGTTTCTCATTAGAAAATATGAGAAGGTCTTTTCGTACCGATATAAAAGTCTTTATACACCGCTATCCAAAATGCTTTCCAAGACAACTCTGTCAGAAAAGGACGTTAGAATTAGTAAAGTAGTTCAGAATTTTTGTCTTTTTTTTCTCTATAAGGTCGTGTCATTATCCAATTTCTACATTGCCCCTAACCCTCGTTATAGAGGAGACCTTAGAAGTTAGCTAAATTAACTTCAAAGTTTAAGTCTTGATTTCTGCTTGGCCTATTGTAGGGGTGCGAGGACGCCGTAAGTCTAGTAATATAGAGCAGAAAATAAGAAAAATTCCGATACTACTATTGTACATATAACGCTACAATTGGCTAAGTTATACTTGGTTGAAATTTAGATAGCGGTGTATAAAGACTTTTATAGCGGTGCGAAAAGACTTTCTCATAAAATATTTAAATGCTATACCTTCAAAATCGGCGATTATATTCGATATAAATAGAGTGCGGCGGACTTTACTCGTATTAACTATATTTTTATATATAAAATAGCGTATAAGCTTAAACGCTATATTTTCCTTATATTAACTAGAATAGTTTTCAATAGCTATATTATAATATTCGATTTTTAAGTAATCGAAGATACTAACTGTCATAGGGCTAGCCTGTGACTATTATCTGGTCGCGGCATTACTACAGCAATGGTTACCGGGTTAATATACGCTCTCTGGTTGGCTATACCGCCCTAGAGCCTACAGCCAACTACTTGCTGGGACGGCAAGTAGGTTAGTTACGTATGCTAAGGATAGGGCTCAACTACGGGTATATAGGATAAGCCGCTATATATAAATTCTATAATTTCCCTTCTTCTTTGTACAATTATATAAGTCTTAATTAACCCTTAACGTTTAGTACCGCCTTACCCCGTAATAATTAATTACACCTTATTATTATATTACGAATATATATTATTATAAGGAAGAAGTACGTTATTTAGTATAATTATTACGACGCCGTTAGTCGTTGAGAAGAAATCCCGTAACGGGTGGAATTTATAATTTTTAATACCGATATTATTATTACCGACGTAGGTATTTTATTAGAAAAATAATAATTATTACTAATATATATTTAGGAAGACGTCAACGTTCTAAATACCCCTTAGAACGAGTTATAGAATTCCAACGAATTAGAAAGTTCTATTCCCCCCCCCAATAAATAAAGAAGTTTATTTTATAACTTTAGATTATATCTTTAGAACCCTTACTATCGAAACCCTTATTAATATAATTATAATAAATAAATTAATACTGTCACGGGGCGCGAGCAAGCATTAAGGTAAGACTTTGATTGTTGTGCGAGGAATAGGAAGAGAATCTTGTGCGCGTACGAGAACTATGTAGGGTATGGGGTAGTAGGTCTATGAGCATGGACCTAGAGCTACTATGTTATATGATAGCAGTCTGTGCCCAGACTGCTGAATGTGCTGCAGCTAGACAGTTGCACCCAGCTGGTTGCACTGATGTAATACATGTGTATGTGCACCTATATATAGGAACAGGGTAGTAATGCCTGTAATACTACCCCCTTTTTAAAATAAGGCCCCCTCGGCCGAAAAATCCTCCAAATGCTATTTTACATCGTTGTTGCTATTATTGTTGCTAAAGTGGGCCCCCCTCCCAGTTCCTGCAGGTGCGCCTAATTAGGGGCTACGAACCCGCATACTAAGATAGGAGGTTGCTTAGCGCCTAGACTCCTATTTAGGGGCTAAATACTAGTTAAAATATTATTAAATATAACCCTTCTACCGAAACGTTTATTATTACGTCTAAAAACCCTCTTATACTTTGTAAATAGTTTCCAATCGTTCTAATCGTACTATATAACCTCCTTTCGTTACCTCTACTATTACTAGCCCCGTAAGGGGTACTATAAAGACGTTCGTAGTATAGCGGTTTATATAGACGTATGTAGCCGTTATTAGTATAGATAGCGTAGAGACCCTCTATTCGAATCCTATTTGTAATTGCCATTTTTATACTAATTCTAACTTTCTAATCCTAAAAAATTATATTAATTCTAACCCTCCAATCTTATCCGTCTAGGGTGACCGTTCGGGGGAACTTACCTACAAAAATCCTATAGTAATAGTAGGGTAAGAAATTAAAGTATAATTAAGACGGGCTATCCTTTGGAATAGGTTTAAGATATTTCGCGCTCTAGAGACTCCGGGTAGGGCGTACTTTGTAAGTTTTGAATTCTTTTTTATTGATTTTTCACTTGTTATTTAGTTTTGTGCTTCGTCGAATTTATCGGTTATTTATTGCTAGAGCTATTGTAGCGGGGATTGGAGACGGGACCTTATCCTTATCTTCTAATATTATCTTTATCTTCTACTATACCTTCTACCCTTTTTTAAAATTTGGGTGTAGAGGGCTAAGTTCTGGGTACTTATTGTAAAGTTGCCAGACTAACTTTTAATAGCCGTTTAGGTTACTGGCCGGTTGCTAGTTGGGCGGGTAATAAATCTATTTTACTAAATAATTCCAAATGCCTTCGATTTTTTAATAATCTAGTAGCTCTTAGAACTCTTAGCGCCTATCCTCCTCGAAATTATCCGTCTTAATAACGATTATACCTTTATTTACCCTAATATCTATTATTAATTCCTTTTAGCCCGGAAGGCCTTCGACGTAAGGTTTAACGCGGGATATATTAACGACGTAGGTAACCTTTATATTCTATAGTAAAGCTAACTTTACCGTATACGAACTAACTTTTATAATACGAAAGGGGCCCTCAAATTATAGCGTTAATTTAGCGTATGGTTACTTAGTAATATAATTTACTATATTTAGTATTATTTCGTTACTTATTTTATATTTAGGGGTATTTATACGATGAACGTTGGTTACGGCCTTATATTATTTTTAAATCTATTTCGCCGAAGCTTTTACGAAGTCTTAGACTTCTTTGAAACGGCTAATTAGTTGGTTAGCTCTAAATATTTATTTATTTTATATATTTATAATATTTAGGGGCGTTGGAATAGATAGTTCTATACCTATACGAGGGTAGAAATTATAATTAGTAAAGAAGGGGGTAATATCTATAGATGTAGACTTTAAATTATTACCCTAGAATTTAGTTAGAGGTAATTAGTTAACCCAATTATTTTAAACCTAATTAATAAACGTATATAAGTATTATTTTATTTTAACGTTGATCCTCTCGGTTTGGCTGTTTGTTTCTTTATAATATAGTATAATAAGCTTTAATTTAATACTTAACCGTTAAAACAAATGCCTCTAGAAGGTAGATATAAATTATATACCTCTATTAGAAATAATTGTATCTAATAAATTATAAAGGGTATAGATACAATTAATAAACTTCTCTATTAACTCCTCGGTTATTAAACCTTCTATTAGAATAAAATACTTTATTTTAATTAAACGATCTATTACAATTAATATATATTAGTATTCTACGCCCCTACCCGCCCTCTAAGACTTAGGAAATAGGGTAACGTAATTTATGGAGATGTTTTTCTATAGGGTGTGTAGGATTGGTAATTGCTTGAAAAATCTAGCCTATAATATCCTTATAGCCTTCGTCTTACTATATAGTATATATACCCTATAGTATATATTAACTGTTGTTACTATATTTAATTACTAGTATTTATATATTAATACTACAGTCTTATCTTTACTTAGGTAGCCGCCTTATATTAAAGAATAAGTATAATAGATTAAATCTAGTTATACCTTTTCGTTATCGGGAAGGATTATTAGCCTATTCCTAAATATTACCTTATTATTAACTATATAATATTCGGCAAAGGGGATATGTATAGTCTTTTTTATATATTTGGGCCAATAGGTGCCTATCCTAATAATTTTACAAATATCTATTATTATAAGGGAATCAATATACATTAGGTCTACTAAATTATTTATATAAATACTTAGCCTATTGTCCTCTTCCTTAATATTATTTTCAAGGGTATAAATTACGAGGGGTACGCCGTCCTCCGCTATAGTATTTATTACGAAATCCTCGCCGTCTATATCTATTAGGTCGCCGAACGATTCCCTATCGAAGCGGTTAAAGTCGATAAGAAGCTTCTTCCTAACTTATATTGTAACCGGTCGTCCTCTATATTCCTAGGGACGTATTCTAGTTTCCTACTTAAAGCGTTAAGTCGAACGTTAATTGACCCCGGACGGTACTTAATCGTAAAATTAAACTTCGATAGGAATTCGGACTACTTTATATACTTAGGGGTGAGCTTTTTTGTAGTATTAAATATCTTTAGATTCTTATAGTCTGTAATAATTTCGAAGGGTTGAATAGTTCCCTCTAATTTGGGTCGCTACTCTTCTAATATTTTAATAACGGTTAGTAATTCTTTGTTGTAAATATTATAATTATATTCGGCTGTAGAGTACTTTATTAAAAAGTAGGTTACCGGGTATAGCTCTCCTTTGTATATTTGAAATAGAGTGCCTCCCGTTGATTAGTTTAAAGCGTCGACTTCTACTACTATAGGTTTCTCCTAGTTGTAGATCTTTAATATAGGTACTGTTGTGAAGGCTATCTTTAGCGCCTTAAACGTATTATTATACTCTTTGTCCTAATACTAATTAATTATCTTCTTGGTTAGTTTGTATAGGGGTTTGCCTATAGATAAGAATTTTATAATAAACTATCTATAGAAATTGGTAAAGCCTAAGAACCGTTATAACTACCGTCTATTCGTAGGTACCTCCTATTTGGTAACCGCTTCTACTTTTTAAGGTCTGTCTTAATACCTCTTAGCGTAATAATTAACCCTAAATATTTCGTCCGTTACGTATAGAATTCGTATTTATTAATATCGATCTACAATCCTATATCTATTAGCTATTATAATACCTTTCTTATATACTTAATGTACTCTTTGTAAGTCTTAGAGAAAATTAAGACGTTGTCAAAGTACGTGGTAGCGTATACGTCTAGGATATTATATAGAATATTATTAATAAAATTCTAGAACGAAGCTAGTGCTCTTAATAAGCCGAATAGGTATATTAGCGATTTATAGAGGCCGAACCTTGTAATAAAGGTTATTAACTATTCGTAGCCCTTTATTATACGTAGTCTATTAAATACTGTAATAATATTTACTTTAGTAAATTACTTAGCCTTATAAATAGCGTCTAATATTTCCTTAATTAGCGGTAAAGGATATTTATTCTTTAACGAAATATTATTAATATTTCTATAATCGACGTAGATTCTTACGCCGCCGCTTGGTTTACGTACTAGTAGTATTGGGGAGGCTATATCGGACGTTAAGGGTCGAATAAATCCCTTAGCCAAATTATTGTTAAATTACTACTTAATAACTTTAAACTCTTATAGTAATATAGGCCTAGCTTTCGAGTACGGTAATACCTTTTTAATCCCTAATTTTAGTTCAATCTTATAGTTATAAGACTTATATTCTAGTATTACGTCGGCGTCTATAGGGTTGGCTACCTCTAAGAGGTCCTTATATTCGTTTAGGAACCTAGCCTTAATCTCCTCCGGGGTATATTTTAGCCTCGTTAACTTTTCTATAAACTTCTATATATCTTCTTCTATAATACTATAGATTTTATTAATTTCGGTTAGCGGTATCGGTTAATGGAGTCCTAGGGTTTCTGGTTCGGGAGTTGGAATAGTTTCCGACCCGGGGGCTGGAGTCCCGTCGCTGAGGCTATAAACCCGGTTTACGAAGTCCTTAACTAATTCGCCCGGCTGGAAAGATGTAGCTGAAATCTGCTCTCCTACCGCCTCGGCCTTATAAATGTTAATAAATTCGTAGACTTCCTTATTTTCGAAGTATTACTTATATAGTTCCTTACGTCCTTATATAATATTCCGCCAGGCGTCCTTAGATAGCACTGGTATTGAGATACGTAGTTTATCGTCCTTTTAAGCTTCTTGAAGTTCCGCCCAATTAGTTAAATTGATGCGGATACCCTTTATCTTCGATATAAATATAAAGGTGTAAGCGTTAATTAGTTTGAAATCCTTTAAATTAAGCGGGCTTATTTTTACTAATAAATTAAATTCGTAGAAGTAAGTATGCTTAATTCGTTCTAGTCTTGCTATTAACTATATTTTACAACTTCTTTTAACTTCGATTATTACTTTAATTTTATTAGGTTTCTTATCGGGACTATATAATTCCTCGAAATCGCCCGCCGCGGTAGGCTACGAATATAGTTCTATTATTATAGCTTAATTGCCTTTAAGTACTTTTATAGTATAAATCGATACCTATAATTCCCTTTTAGTAGGCTTCTTACTATTAATAATTTACCGTATTTTTAATACCTTTCGCGTCCTTCTAACCTCGTCCGCTTCTATATTTGTATCCGAGTCTAAGTTTATATTTGAATCTAATAGTTCCGTCTCTAAACGTTCTTCCGTCTCTATTATTTCGAATACGGTTATAGGCTTAGGGACCTCTACGGCCGTAGTAGCTAAGGGTTACTATTAATTTATATAAGTATTAATATATATTATATTTTAAGTAACTTTATTGGATACCTAATTGATATTTAGGTTGTAGAGTTATAGTTAGGGCTACCCTAGGATAATTAGGTACTCTATTGCTAAGTCGGTTATAAAGAACTTAATAACTTCTTTATATTCCTTAATATATATTATAGTTTTAATATATTATTTTACTTATTTTTTAAACCCGCCGTCTATTAGATATAACGGCTTTGCTCTCTCTAATTGTTTGAATTCTAGGTAAATTCTTTTAGCGAAAGAACGATCGATAAAAGTTTTACCGGAATAATTAGAATTAATTAGTAATATATATTCTATTTCGTTACTACGTTAGGGATATTAAAAGTATATTGATAAGAGGGTTATATTTTATTTATAGAGTTTTAAACTACTTAAATCTAATCGTTTATTACTTTAATAAGTAAAAGCTTATCGAATATTCAATTTGTTAATAACTAATCCCTTTATCTCCGTCCTTCTTTTCTATATCCTATTTAAATACCCCTAATTGCGATTTAAGTTTAGGGTTTGCTATTTCCTTACTAGGTTGGAGCGGTTGGAGCGGCCGGGGTTGGGGTAGCCGGGGCTGTAGCCGGAGCAGCCGTCTCTGCTATAGTACGGTTAGTAATCGGGGCGGCCTTTTTATTTATAGTAATACTTAAACTCTTACCTTTATTACCGGTTTGCTTACTTCTACTACTAAAGTAGGTATTGTTAATATATTAGCAGGCTATATAACCGTTCTAATTATAATTTATATAGTTGTTTTTATTATAACGCTCTTATAGAATATTTTTATAGATCTCCTTAAGTTTAATATAGTTAATCTCTATAGCGTCCGGGTCCTTTTGCTTATTATTACTGTTGTTACTACTATTGTTAGTAGTGCCCTAGTTGCCGTTATTATAGAAAGCGGCGTCTTCTAGGGACTTGGCTAGATTGCGGTAAAGTATAACCTATTCAACCTATTTATTATAGCCGGGTTGGATTAATTGGTAAGATAGGGCCTTATTTAGGTCCTTAAATACTTTCTACTTTAGTAGATATATTTTGGTAGTTATGTTGTAATTGTAATAGTCGGTTAGTATTGTAAATTAGGCTTCGAAATTATTAAAGTTAGAGAATTTGCCGGTCTATTTGAATTGTATTAGGGCCCTCTCTACTATTGCGACGACGTTACCCTATTTAAAACGATTATTTAAATAATTAAAGAGTTCTTGGCCTATCTCTTAGGTTTAAGCTGCTGAATGAAGCGGGTTATTTAAAAATTTTTATAAATATTCGGTAATAGTAATCTTTACCTCGCTACTTAAATAAGATATAGTGTATAAGAATTTTATTTTTTTTATTAAGGAAGGTATAAACGTTAATTATCTATTTAGTACGAATACCGGTAAATTAAGTAATAAAAGTGTTATATCGCTTAATTATATTAGTTTCTTCGCTTATAAAGTATTTAGGGTCCTTTATTAGGTCGCGACGATAGTTATTGCTTTAGGGAATTAGGACCGGGTCCGTAGGGGGAGGGGAGGGAGGAGGGGGAAGAGGGGCGGGGGGAAAACCGCTACCGCCTCTATTACTACTACTGGGGAAGCCGCCTTTACTACCGTTGGGAAAGCTGCTATTATTATTACTACTGGGACCTCTAGGTCCGCCGGAGAAATTTCTACTTCTATTACTAGGACCGCCGCTTATACCGAAACCCGCGCCCAATCCTCTAGGGCCGTTACCGCTAGGACCGCCGCCTATATCGCTGAAGCTACCCTTACCCGATCCTCTAGGGCTATTATCGTTAGGACTGCCGCTTGCGTTACCGGAGCCGAAGCCGGTTCCCTTGCCCGATCCTCTAGGGCTACCTCTACTAGAGTATTTTATACCCTAAGTACTAAGGCTACTAATACCCTAATTCCTAAGGACCTCCTCTATATTATCTTCGATTATAGCCTTAAACTTGCCCTTTTCTTAAGTAGTAGGCTTAGCTATATTGGCTAAGTTATTATTAACAATGATTTTATCTTCTTTAACGAAACGAAGATTGATTTGGAGGTTCTTAATTTCCTCTTAGGCCTTAGCGAATTCTTCGCTCGTAATTTTACTTACAATACGAAGGGAGGTACTATCTTTCCGAGCTTCCTCGGCCGTTATATTAATTATATTTAATAAGTTAAGGATATTCTAATACTCCTCTTCCTTTTCTTCGATTAATTTAGTAATATTTTTATCCTGGTCAATCTTTTCCTTTTCGAAGGTAATAATTTTATACTATAGAGAGGTATTATTTTTAACGATTTAATTATATTAGGTCTATAGAATCCGGAACTACTTTACGAACTATTTTTTAATACCCTCGAATTGTTAGATACGCGCTAATTACTACGCCTCTACTTCTTTAGCCTTCTTAATGTAGGCCTAGGCTTCGCGTTCGAATTCGGCGAACTTTTCCTATTCGGCTATAACGTTCTTATTAAAAAGGTCAATCTTTTTATTAAAGTAGTAAAGAAGTTTTATAATTTCTTTATAATTGCGCGCGTTCTTTACGAAGTTAGGTAAGATTAAAAGGTTTATATTAGGGTTATTACCGTAGATTACTAATAATAAATAGAAATTTTTAAGTAATAAAGGAAAAATTGTAGCAAGGTTAATTTAATTATTATTAGGAATAGGGGCTTAATTACTAAATATTTTATTTGCGCGATCGAAATAATTAATTAACGATTAGTTAATAAATAAAATAATAAATGAGATATTTATTGTATCGCGCTCTACGATGATTACGCCCTCTCTATTCTAAGTATTTATTTGGTATCGATACTAATATTATTAGGAATCTTTAATTTAAGGTTAGCAATTATACAATTCGCCGAAAAGTGAAGTTGCAAAGACTAAGTTACTACGATAATTCTTACTAAGCTTAGTCAAACCGAAATTATTCATTACGTTTTAACGCGAAGGTTAAGTATAATAAAGTATTACGGGGCGCGAGCAAGTATTAAAGTAAAATTTTAATTGTTATACGAGGAATAGGAAGAGAATCCTGTGCGCGTACGAGAACTATATAGGGCATAGGGTAGTGGGTCTATAAWTATAGACCCAAAGCCACTATGTCACATGATAGCAGTCTGTGCCTAGACTGTTGAATGTGCTGTAGCCAGACAGCTGCACCCAGCTGGCTGCACTAATATAGTATATATATATGTGCACCTATATATAGGAATAGGGCAGTAATGCCTGTAATAAATACCTTTACTAATCGCTAAAGGTTTTATCGTTATAGCTATTAACTTCGTTGAAGATAATATTTTCTACGCTATTATTTACCCTATTATACGAATTATATAAATATTCGACTATAGCGCCGCCAATTTTGTAAGTTAATTCGAGGATTTTAAAATTTAATTGCGAATAAAAATTAGTAAGAATAAAGCGCTTAAGATAGCCCTTAGAAAAATAGAATAGATTATTAAGACGATATAGTTAGTCCTTTCGAAGATATTAGAAGAATTTGATGAAATTAAACGAATTAATAATGAGAAACTCTACTCGCACGTTGAGAAAACTCTATTCGAACGTGGAAAAAAAAGGCTAACTTCAACAATACTTTTCTAATACTAGGAATTTCAGTAAGGGGTCAAAAATTATATGGGATTTTTTGTCATTTTCTTCTCTATTTAATAAGCCCCCGTGCCCAAAGGTAGTCGCTTTATAAGTTGAGTAATTTTAGAAAATAGAAGAGAGATATAAACAAAATATTAAAATATTAAAATATTAAAAGGGGGCGAAAATAGAATTTAGCCAACGCCTAGGCTGGTAATAAGGTTATATATACCCAAAAATCTATTAAAAAGTAATCTAGTACTACTTTTACTTTCATCCGACCTTTCTTGGCTAAGTTATACTTAGAAAACCAAAAGTGGATCCACGTGCGAATAGAGTTTTGTCAACGTGCGAGTAGAGTTGCTCTTAATAATAACGATACTATAATTAATCTTAATAATAACAGTAGGGAGAATAGTAGTACTAGTAAAGGATTAAGTACGGAAGGTAGAGATTTATTAGGAAATAATCCGGGGAATACTTATACGGTTAGTACTTTTAGGGCTCTTTTTGCAATTACGACTACCCTTAAAGCGTTATTCTCCAACCTTAACCCCTTTATAGCCGATTAAAAAAACCTTATCCTATAGAATGAAGCCTATATTATTTAGAGAATCCGTATTAAGATAATCTAAGCCTTCGATAAATTCTATTTCTCCGACGAATATATTAAAATTTCTTATACTAACTTCTTATTAAGCCCCGAAGTAGCAATAACCTTCTAAAAGGACTTTAATAATATTATAAATAACCCCTATAACAATACAAAATAGGCGTAGAAAATAGGCCTTACTTTCCTCACTTTTTTAGACTCCTATTTCGATAATATCGATTTGAGATTCGATATTGTGCGCCGCTTCGATAAATCTAAGTAGGGCAACTGTTATTTCGCCGATTTTGAAATAGATTTTATTAAAACGGTCGACTGTTACTAATTAAATAAAGCTATAAAAATTTATTACTTTCGTAATAAAATCTCCGCTAAATTCCGTATTATTATTTCTAATTAGCGAATACTCCCTAAAGACGACTGTGATGGGTCTGGCGCCCAGAGGTCATGCCTGGCATTTGGCATTTGCCAGGCTTATGCCTGCCGGGGGTTCTCCAGACGGCTCGGCTCGGCTTGCCTCGGCTCCGTCGGCTCGGCTCGGCTTTCTAGCACCTTCTTCCCCACACCCCTTTCGTATATTTAGTTATGCCTAGTCTGGCTTCCAGACTAGCCCAATCTTCTTACTCTCTTTATCGAATATTACATCTTTCCTAATAAGGCCTACCTACGTATTAACCTCGTAGAACCCTTATATTATATTCGACCCTCTTTTTAAATCCATTTCCAGCTGCCTCTCGTTTTCTCCAATTGCCCGGAAGAGTCATTTCGGCCGTTACCGTCATCCGCTACCGCTACGGTTCTCGAATACCCCGCTAGAAAATTTTTCTTTACTATTTTTATTAAGAGTATCGTACGATATAGTTTCTAATAATTAAATCCCTTAGTTTTAGAGTATTAACGAACGTTAATAGTAATTTACTATAGCTATCCAAATGCTAATTGGAGAAGTCGGGCGTTTTTAGGCGATAACTACTAGTTCTAACCAACCGAAGCCAATCCTACCCCATTTCGACAAATTTTCGGGTAATAAGAAGGATTTCGATACTTAAATCTATATAACGGAAGCTAAACTTTACGTTAATAATTATATTATTAATAATTTGGAGGTTTAATTCTACTACTTCTATTCTAGCTTTTTATTATCTGTCCGACGGACCTTATTCGCTTTCGCCCAATCTTCTCTAATTAATTAGACTCCGGCCTAATTGTTCGAAAAGCTCTATATTAATTACGGCGAAATTAATAAGGATAAAAAGGCCGGCCTCGAATTCTTTATTTTAAAGTAGAAGTTTCGAAAATCTATTTCTACTTTCCTTACCTACTTCGAAGAGGTCCTCTACCGAATTAAAATTAATATATAATTAAATTAGGCCTTTATTAATTCGTTAATAAAAGTATTAAACGACGAATAGTTCGGGAAATTCTATAAATGGTTAGAAGTTCTAAATATTTATTCCGAACTCTATACTTACCTCCGGAAGTTTAATAGTAATAATTTTCTTTTTAAGAACGTTATAAAGAATTTTAATACCCCAACCTATAACGAAGGAGAATTAATATAGATTAGTACTATATAAATACGGTTAATAGGGAATTTTAGTTCTAATAAAGAGGAGTAATAGAAATAATAAAAGAAGTAAAGGAATTATATTACTTACGGCTCTCTAAATTACTAATTTAGGAAGTACTTTAATAATAAGGGTAAAAATAATAAGAAGGTATAAATCTAATACGTCTATATTAAAGAGCCGGCTAAGGACCCGGAAGAGGACGACGAAATTTATAATAACGAAGATTATTAAAGGGTAATAATATAGTTTAATAATACTATTATCGAGAAGGGATAGCGGCCTAGAAATATTATTAGGGGTTAAAATCCTTCGGGGTACGCCGTCGGGGGTTAAAATCCCTCGGGGCGGGGTAATTAGGGTATATTACTTATATATACGTCGAATTATAAATAAATCCCGCTAATACGTATTAAAATTCGCTAATAAGAGTTCGAATTTCGCTATCGATATAGGGCGAATATTTTTATAAATAAATAGAAATAAACGTAATAGGGTTAGAACTATAATATTTAGTCCGCCTAGCGCAATACCGGTTAAAATCCGGGGTAAGGCCGTATAATTCGAATATATACGTAAAGAATAAATATTAAAGCGAATAGAATACCCGGGGAGATTTATTTTTATAATTTTATTAATTATTTATTTAATCGTTATTTATTATAGAAACCCGGGTAATAATATTTAGGAATATTTAAATATACGGATAGGGATTAGAGCTATCTTTTTCTCTATTATTTTATAAATCTTTATTTAGGGGAGTAGGAAGGGGGTAATATAATAGGTCTGGCGCCTAGAAGTTATACCTAGTATTTAGCATTTACTAGGCTTATACCTGCCGGGGGTTCTCTAGACAGTTCGGTTCGGCTTGCCTCGGCTCCGTCGACTCGGCTCGGCTTTCTAGCACTTTCTTCCCTATACCCCTTTCGTATATTTAATTATACTTAATCTAGCTTCTAAATTAGCCTAATCTTCTTATTCTCTTTATTGAATATTATATTTTTCTTAATAAGGCCTATTTGCGTATCAATTTCGTAGAACCCTTATATTATATTCGACCCTCTTTTTAAATTTATTTCTAATTGCCTCTCGTTTTCTCTAATTACCCGGAAGAATTATTTCGGCCGTTACTATTATCCGCTACTACTATAGTTTTCGAATACCCCGCTAGAAAATTTTTTTTTACTATTTTTATTAAAAGTATTGTATAATATAATTTCTAATAATTAAATCCCTTAATCCTAAAGCGCTAACGAACGTTAATAATAATTTATTATAATTATCTAAGCGCTAATTAGAGAAGTCGGGCATTTCTAAATAATAATTATTAATTCTAATTAATTAAAGCCAATCCTACCCTATTTCGATAAATTTTCGGGTAATAAGAAGGATTTTAATATTTAAATTTATATAGCGGAAGCTAAATTTTATATTAATAATTATACTATTAATAATTTAGAGGCTCAATTCTATTATTTCTATTCTAGCCTTTTATTATCCGTCCGACGGACTTTATTCGCCTTCGCTTAATCCTCTTTAATTAACTAAACTCCGGTTTAATTATTTAAAAAGTTCTGTATTAATTACAGCGAAATTAATAAGGATAAGAAGGCCGGCTTCGAACTCTTTACTTTGAAGTAGAAATTTCGAAAATCTATTTTTACCTTCCTTACCCGCTTCGAAGAGGTCTTTTACCGAATTAAAATTAATACGTAATTAAATTAAGCTTTTATTAACTCGTTAATAAAAGTATTAAACGACGAATAGTTTAAAAAATTCCGTAAATAATTAGAAGTTCCAAATATTTATTCCGAATTCTATATTTACCTCCGGAAATTTAATAATAATAATTTTCTTTTTAAAAACGTTATAAGGAATTCTAATATCCTAACTTATAACGAAGGAAAATTAATATAAATTAATACTATACGAATACGGTTAACGGGGAGCTCTAATTCTAATAAAGAAGAGTAATGGAAATAATAGAAAAAATAAGGGAATTATATTATTTACGGCTCTCTAAATTACTAATTTAAGGAATACCCTAATAATAAGGGTAAAAATAATAAGAAGGTATAGATCCGGTACGTCCGTATTAAAGAGCCGGCTAAAGACCCGGAAGAGGACGACAAAATTTATAATAACGAAGACTATTAAAGGGTAATAATATAACCTAATAATACCGCCATCGAAAAGGGATAGCGGCCCAAAAATACTACTAAGGGTTAAAATCCTTCGGAATACGCCGTCGGAAATTAAAATCCTTCGGGGCGGGGTAATTAGGGCGTATTACTTATATATACATCGAACTATAAATAAATTCCGTTAATACGTATTAAAATTTACTAATAGGAGTTTGAATTTCGCTATCGATATAGGGCGAATATCTTTACGGATAAATAGAAATAAATATAACGGGGCTGGAGCTATAATATTTAATCTACCCGGCGCGGTACCGGTTAAAGTCCGGGGTAAGGCCGTACAACTCGAACGTATACGTAAAAGATAAGTACTAAGGCGAACGGAATGCCCGGGGAGATTTATCTTTATAATTTTATTAATTGTTTACTTAATCGTTATTTATTATAGAAACCCGGGTAATAGTATTTGGGAGTATTTAAGCATACAGATAGGGATTAGAGTTATCTTTTTCTCTATTATTTTATAGATCTTTATCTGGGGGAGCAGGAAGGGGGTAATATAATAGGTCTAGCGCCTAGAGGTTATGCTTGGCATTTGGCATTTGCCAGGCTTGTGCTTGCCGGGGGTTCTCCAAACGGCTCGGCTCGGCTTGCCTCGGCTCCGTCGGCTCGGCTCGGCTTTCTAGCACCTTCTTCCCCACACCCCTTTCGTGTATTTAGTTATGCCCAGTCTGGCTTCCAGACTGGCCCAGTCTTCTTGCTCTCTTTGTCGAATATTACATCTTTCCCAATAAGGCCTACCTGCGTGTCAACCTCGTAGAACCCTTACAACGACGAATTCGAAGGTTGGTTATCCTTTTACTATAATTTAGTATATAATTTAAAGAACGACGAATATTATATTAAATTCAACTAATTGTAGATAAGTAGGAGTAGCGGTAGCTCTAATAGTAATATTAATAACAGTAGCAATTCTAGCGGTGGAAGCGGTTCTAAGGAGCGTACTATTAGCTAGGGAGGCGATACTATAGATTTTGACGTAATTTACGTCGCCTATATTATTTATTTGGACGTTTTTAATTAGCGTATAAGAGACGGTTTATACCGAAAATGCGGTTAGGAAGGCTATATTATACGTAATTGTAAGAACGGTATTAATTACAGTAATAAGGGCCCTTAAAATAGCGGCTCCTACGGCAACCGCGGAAGCTATTATAATTACGGCGGCCGAGGCGGTCGAAGAGGCCGTAGCGGCTAGGGTTCTAATTTATTTAACCGCCCTTCTATTAATTAGAGAGGCTACGGTAATATTAAATTCTACGGCGTTAGTATAAACGATATTAAAAATAAAGGTAAAGAATACTATAATATTAATAACGGCGCCGACTAGGGAAATGCTTAAATTCTATAGATAGTCGCCTATAGAAGTAAAAAAGGTCTATATAAGGGAAGATTTAGGAAATTAATGAGAATGTAGAAATAATTATTATTAATTTGTTAGATAATTTTAATTAAAATTTAATACTCTTTTCTTCTTATTTGTTGCTCGGATTGCGTAAAATCCCGTATACTACTTTCGTCGATAGTAGTTATTCTGTATTAGCTTTTATTAATTATTCTTTCGTAAAAAAGAATAGGTTTACTACTTTTAAGTTATTAAAGCTAAAGAAGTTTATTTTCGTTAATAGTATTATAAAAGGCCTTATTATTAAAGACTTAATTATAAACTTCTATATTAATTATTATTTTAAGAACGTTATATTCTTAATTTACAACCTCTCCCCTACCTACCCCGTTATTTTTAATATACCTTAATTGAAAAAGTACAAGCCTTTAATCTCTTAAACGGAGGGGAAGGTCTATTTTACCGACTACTATACTAATTATTATCTACCGGCCGATTTATCATTATTTATAAAAGACGCCCCTAATACTTAGCGGCGCCTTATAAACGTTTAATACTAAATAGAAGCTAATTAAATAAATAAAAAGATAAATAGTAATATTTTAATAACGTTAGAACTTTAGACGAAGACGATTAATTATATCGAGGGAGTAAACTACTATTTTACTAATTTCGGAACCGGTACGAATCTACCTAATTACTTAAGACTAATTATATTAAAATTTCTAAAACTAATAGGAGTAATTTAATTACCTTCGTTAAATTAACATAGTCTTTCCTTAGGCGGAGCTAGATATGCCCAACGAAGACAGTGAAACGCCCATAGATCCAAATCATTTTATTTTTATTTTTATTTTTATTTTTTTTAAGAAGAATTTAAGAGGACTCATTCGTCAATTTTTTTTCAAATCTAGATTCCTCTTCAACTAAAAGCCGGATTAACTTCTAGCCGGGTGCAAATTGACCACCGTTTCCCCTCCTTCATTTTGATACCCTTTTTTTAATTTTGAGGGTTAGGGTTATTAGTTATTGAAAAGACTTGGTCATTTTTGGGACTTGGTCATTTTCGAAAAAAAATATAAAAAAATAACAACCTCAAACGGGATCGAACAGACAACCTTAAGAAGAATAGCAAATATAAGAACCATTGAGCCACTAGCCCCATTGAGCTACTAGCCCAATTGATTAATAGAGGTGTTTATTCTTTTTATTTATATAAGCGAAAAGGGGCTTTATTACTCCTAATATCTCTTCATTGCTCCCATTGCTCCCATTACTCCCATTGCTCCCAATGTCTCTTCATTGCTCCCAATGTCTCTTTATTGCTCCCAATGTCTCTTCATTACTCCCATTGCTCCCAATATCTCTTCATTGCTCCCAATATCTCTTCATTACTCCCAATGTCTCTTCATTGCTCCCAATATCTCTTCATTGCTCCTAATGTCTCTTTATTGCTCCCAATGTCTCTTCATTACTCCCATTGCTCCCAATGTCTTATCGCTTCCAATCCTTATCGTAAACCACAGTCGCATTTGAAGTGCAGCGATGCGACGGTCGCATCTCAATCAAAACCTCTCTTCTTTTTAACTTTTTTCAACAACCAGACCACTGCACAGGCTGCACAGAGTACCAAAATGACCGCAAAATTCAGGCGAACATTTTGCAACTTGGTGCACGAAGATGCATTCTCTAATTAAGGAGCAATTCTATTACAAAGGTAAAAAGTAGCCTTTTTCGCGAAAAGCACGGGCCTCGACTTTAGCTAAACTCGTCGATTTGCCTAATTGGGACGGATGGCTCCGCAATTAATTGCATTTGGCCCAGTATAAACAGAACCGCCGCTCCTTCCAGTTTCGGCGCTTCGGTGGGCCCACGGACCACGACCTTTGGTGTAGATTTCTATGGCACCTTTGGTGGGCCCGACCTCAGCGCCTCAAGGTGGAAGGATGGGCGTTTCAATTATTTTTAAAATTCAAAGGCCGTTAATAGCCTAATCCCTTAATGGATTAGGAGGTTAGAAGCTAATAGCCTAACCTTCTAAGGGATTAGAAGATTAGAGGCCGATAAAGAAATTAGCGAACTTAATTAAGAAAATATAGTAACCGGCGCCGATTACCTATACGTAGCTTAATTTTATTATAAGACCCGCGAAACTTAGTCCTATTACGAGACCTGCGAGAGACCGGGTCCTACTTCGCTACGTTTTAAAGCATTATTTACTTATTGCGCGAACCGACCTATAGAGGGTATTAATAGTAACGCCGCCTTATTAATAGATATTCCCTTCGAAGAGATTAAATTACTACGGATAATTCCGTTACCTTGCCGGAAAGTAAATAGGGTACGTATTATATTAGTATTGCAACGGCCCGCTACTATTAACTTTAATAAAGTAAGCGGACTATTTAATCCTAAAGATATCGCTAATATTAATACTATAGCGTTTAATTAACTATATAAACGTAATAACCTATAGCTATATTTAATTAGCTACGCCGAATTCAAACGCCTAATAACTATCTACGAAGTCGAAATTTATAATAATATTATTAAATAAATAATCGAAAATATTTACGTAGGTAGAGGCTAATAATATAAAGATTACCTTCCTTAAAGACTTTATAATTTTATTAATATTTATATTAGCTAAATTAACGCGGCGGAACTAGAAGCTATAGCGCTTACTAATACTATAAAGTTTATAAGTAATTTAGAGACGGATATTCTAGTCTACGAAGCTATTATTATTAAAGTTATTAAGGAGGACGCTTTAAAGTTCTATAAGAAAGTTAACCGGCCATTAAAGATTAATAAGGAAATTAAAAAAAAATTGCCCCGGAAATATTAAAGGCGGATTATAACTTTTTATAATTGTAACGTAAGTATATTACCGCCCTCCCGCACTTATAATTATAAGATTGAATTAAACTTTAGCCTAAGAGTACCGAATATTAAATATTATATAATATTTCTTATAAAAGTATTTATTATTAAGAAATAGGTCGACGATTAATTTAAGAAGGGTTTTATTAAACTGTCCTAATTTATAGCGGCCTCGCCGCTTTTACTTATAAAGAAACCGGGCGGCGGAGTTAGAGTTTACATTAATTACTATAGTATTAATAACGTTATTTTAAAAATGCGTTACCCCCTTCCCTTAATTAAAAAAATATTTAATACTATTTATTATACTAAAATTTTTATTAAATTCGATATTATTACGGCGTTTAATTATATCCGTATATAGGAGGACTACGAATAATTGATTACTTTTATTACCCGTTTTAATCTCTACGAATCTTTTATCTTACCTTTTAGTTTATAAGGCGCCCTAGGCACTTTTTAGAACTATATTAATAACGTCTTATATAACGTCCTAAACGTTTATACTACCGTTTACTTCGATAATATTCTAATATATTCCGAGAATAAGGAGGAGTATATAATATATATAGACGAGGTACTATAACGTATAATCGACGTAGGCCTATAGTTGGATATTAATAAGTACGAATTCGATGTAAAATGTACTAAGTATTTAGGTTTAATTATTACGTTAAGCAGTATCGAGATAGACCCTAAGAAAGTAAAGGCCGTTACCGAATAGAAAGCTCCGCAATTAAAACGCTAACTCTAAAAATTCCTTAACTTTATTAATTTCTACCGCCGTTTTATTAACTATTTCTCTATTATAGCGGCCCCCTTATACGAACTTACGAAGTTTATAGATTGGAATTGGACCGATATATACTAGAGGGCCTTCGATTCTTTGAAAATAATTTTTACAACCGGGCTAATCCTTAGGATATACAATTAGTCCCGGCCAATAGTAGTCGAAACTAACGCTTTTAATTAGACTGTAGGCGGCACTCTATTATAATATACCGATAACAATATTTTACGTCCCGTTACTTATTTCTCCTAGAAATATACTACGATTAAATATAATTATAATATTTATAATAAAAAATTACTCGCTATTATTAAGGCTTTAGAAGAGTAGTTACTAAAATTATAGGGCGCCTAGTAACCTTTCGAAATTATAACCGATTATAAAAGCTTATAGACTTTTATTAAAAATAAGAAGCTTTTGCCCCGGTATATATAATAATCCTAATTCTTATTATAATTCAATTTTATTATTAAGTATCGATTAAGAACCTTATAAGTCCGCCTAAATACTTTAAGTAAGAAGCCAGAGGATATACCGAATAATATTAACAATAATAGGCTATTAATTAAGAATAAGGCCCTCTTCGACCCTTTAATATTCATTAACTATATTTACGCCTACGAATTAAATACCGAACAATTATCTACCGATAAATTAATAGAAATTAATTATTATAATTTAATATTTTATTAGGACGTAATAACTTCGATTAACTATTCCGAAAGGAAGAAATAGTCTAAAGTAATTAGGAAGTAAATAAATAAAATTAGTTTCGCCGAATATTACGTTATTAATAAGAAAGTATACCGCCGCGCAACTTTAATTATCAATTCCGAAGATACTGCCCTATACCTTCAATTAATTTAAAAGCATTACAAGTCTACCCTAATAAGCTACTAAGGTAAAGATAAGATTTTTACGACTTTAAATCGGTCCTTTTACTAGCCTAGTATAAATAAGGCTATAAAAATATATTATAAGGCGTACCTCTAATACGTAAAAACAAAGCCGTTATACCGGTTACCAACGGATTTCTTAAAACCGCTCCCCGTCCCTTTCGTAATATAAAAAAATATTACTATTAATTATATTATACCTATAACCCCCTATAAAAGACGAAGCTAAGAGTTTGAATATATTACTATAGTCGTCGATTATTTAATTAAAATACGTTACTATATCCCCGTTGTAACCCTAACAACCGAAGAATTGGTTAAACGCTTTATCGAAAAAGTTTATACCCTTTACAATTTATCTAATATTATCGTATCGGACCGCGGATCCTAATTCGTTTCCTAATTCTAATAAATATTATTAATAAGGTTCGGCATTACATTAAAGCCGTCTAGCGCTTTCTACTAATAAACTAACGGTTAGATAGAATATATTAATATTGAGATAGAACATTATTTGAAGGCGTACGTAAATTAGTCCTAAGACGATTAGGTCAATTAGCTCCTACTAATTGAATTCGTAAATAATAATACTTAATTAAATTTAATAAGAGTCTCCCTATTCTTCGCTAATTACAATATCCACCTACATATAAGCATTAAACCTATATAATTATACCCCCCCGGCCTCTTAACGTAGTAATAAATTAAATACTTTAAAATAGGAGAGATTATTAACTATTTTAGCAAAATCCTAAATAAATTTACTACTATAGTAAGGAGGATTTAAATATACTACAAGGAAAACGCTAATAAGAAATAGTCGGACTCCCTATAGTATTAGTCGGGTAATATAGTCCTTTTTAATATTACTAATTTAATTTCCGGGCGCCCCCAAGCGAAATTAGCGCTACTTTGGAAGGGCCCCTTCGAAATCCTAATAGCTAATAGCCACTATATTATATTTAAATTATTAGCGAATATAAAATATAACTATACTTTCTACATCTATATAGTAAAATTATAGGCCGCCGAAGGCATCCCCAACTAAAATATTACGTAGAATATTAGGGCTAATTATAAGAAGGTAATAAAGTATATCGATAATGTGGAGGATATAGTAGAGTAGTCCTATAAGGGTATTAATAATTACCGTTTCGAAAATAGTAAATAGGAGTATTATATTATTTAAGGCGAATTTTATAAATCAAATTAGTAATTATACGCCGACGTAAAAAATTATATTAACGATTTCTATTAATTCTATACTAATAACCTAGAAGCTCCCGTTCCCCCGATGTAATTATTTAACGAAAAGAAGCAGTAGAGGGCTATTAAAGTATTAATAAAAGCTATTAAATAAAAGAAGCCTAGGCCGTTCGAAACGGCCCCGGTACCGAAATAGTTACTACGGTACAATTAAGCGGACGAAGTATTAGTAGTAATAGCATTAGAGAGGGTTATAAGCGTTGTAGTAGAAGGTTTTAAATCCTTAGAGAGGGATAGTTTATAATTTTAATATATTTAAACCCCGGAGGCATTTTTAACCCGGGGAAGTATTATAGGACTAGCTTATAATTATTATTTGGTCGTAGTATTACTACGGCAATAGTTGCCGGGTTAATATACGCTCTCTAGTTAGTTATACCGCCCTAGAGCCTATAGCCAACCACTTACCGGGACGGTAAGTAGGTTAGTTACGTATACTAAGGATGGGGTTCAACTACGGGTATATAGGATGAGCCGCCACATACAGATTCCATAGTTTCCCTTCTTCCTTGTGCAATTATACAAGTCTTAGTTAACCCCCAACGTTCAGTACCGCCTTGCCCCGTGACACTAACGAATATTTTATTATTGGCCTTCTAATAATTTAAACCGACTGTATATATATTATCAATATTTTGAAGATTAAATAGCGTAAACGCTATAGTTATTAACCGAAATAGGCGTAGGTAAATTAGAATATTATTGCGATATAATTACTAATTTGGTTCTAATTAATATAATTGTATATTATTCAATATTTAATAGAAAAGGAATATTCCCCCTTTCTATACGTCTACTTACATCTAATAGCGGTTCTATATATTTAAGTACAATTCAATCAATATATTAATAATTCGTCTCGTCTCTTCTCTTATGCCAGTGCTTTGCACCGCTTTGGCGGTACATCCCAAAGGTCTAACCCTCTTTGCCCGTGCGAAAAAGAATATAGGGACTATTCCTCCGTATTATGCAATACAGTGTATGTAATACTCCTATCTATATAGTGTAGTATAATACCTATTAAATCTAATAATTAGGATACAAATATAGGCAAACCTATATATTGTAATTATATCGCATTATATTACCAACTAAGGCGTATTATTAGCTTAAAGCGCATTATTAACTCAAATCCCATCGTATTATTCGTATTATTCGCATTATAAATTTAATTCTATTGTATCAATCGCTCCCCATTCCTATCCTATATATATACTACATTATAATTATATTCCTATCCTATGTATACACTGTACTACAATTATATTCCGTATATCCTAAACCGGCGTATAGCGCCGGGCGCCGGTCCGGTGCGGTATAGTGCCGGGAATGCGGGCGCCGGGCGCCGGACAGCGGTATAGTAGTAGATTATACATTAGTGCGCCGGTACTATAATATTGGGGTCGGGGTCGGGGTCGGGGCCGGGGTATAGTAGCGTAGTAGATTGTGCGCTAGGTAGGCGGTAGCTGGGTAGGCGGGCGGGCGTGGGGGTAGGTATAGTATTATAATATAAGTAGTATAATTAAAAATTATACGTTAGAATTTTTCCGTCGTACGGTCGGGCGGGGCGCTATTACCGTACTTATATAGGGTATCGGTCGCGATTACTTAATAGAAATTTACGTTCGCCTACGGTAAGATTAGGACTTAAGATTAGGATATAGGATTGGCGGGTAAACTTCCTTTGTACTTACTATTTATAATTTGAACCTACGGTTCGCGAACGGTTATATACGAGTAACGGTTCGCGAACCGCTTTTTACTACCGAATGGGAAAGGGCGACTATAGCGGTTCGGGAACCGTATCCGAACCTTCAAGCCCCCTCCGGTAGCCCTAGGTAAGTATATATTTATAAATATATTAAGCGTACTCTTAAGCTTATTCCCTAATTAGCTACTCAATTTTAGAGCTTACATTGTAAGTATAAGACTCCTAATTAAAGGGTATATATCACGGGGCAAGGGCACCGTTAGGTATGAGGTACGATATGTATTATTGTACGAAGGAAGTAAGAGGAGAGTGTACGCCAGCTAGGGCTGATATAGGGCATAGTATATAACCTATTAGAGTAGGTCGTAATAGAGCTTTAATGTCCGGGCTAGCCCAGTGCTATAGTACGAACATTGTAGTGCATTGGCTAATAGTACGCAAGGTATAAGGTATGTAATTTAGCCTTGTAATACTACCTCCCCTTAGAAAAAGTTCCTGGCTATAGAAATCGCTATCTAAATTTATTATTTTGCCTAAAGTAAGTCCTCCCGGTCCTCCCGTAGATACGCCCAATTAAATTACAATAAAAAGCTTTAGCGCCTATACTAAGGCGGCTAATTATTCGGCGCTAAGATTCTTACTCAGGAGTTAACTACCAACTAAAATATTATTAAATATACCCCTTTCCTTAAGATTTGCCTCTATATATATTATTATCCTAAATAATCTTAAATAGCGTTCTAATCGCCTTTATAACTAATATTTCCTTCCTCTACTATTACTAACTCCGCAAGGGGTACTATAAAAACGTTCGTAGTATAACAGTTTGCGTAAATATACATAGCCGTTATTAATATAGATAATATAGAGACCCTCTATTCGATTCCTATTTATAATTACCGTTTTTATACTAACTCTACCTTTTTAATTTTAAAGATTATACTAATTCTAATTCTCTCTTAACCGTTAACTCTATTCATTAGGGGTGTTATCTATTATAGGGGAATAGGAAATGTAAAACCGCCGTAAGATATACTATCTCTCGGGTTTATAATAATTATTTTTAAAAAGAGTATATTATAAAGTTTCGATTAGGGTATGCGGAATAAATCGAATTAAACTCCTCTTTTTTATTAAATATATTGTACTAACTTTATCCTTTTTATTGTACAATTTTAGTATTTTATTATAGGGGTTGGCATAATTCTAAATTTAGGGTAACAGTTAATAATAGAAGTATTAATTCCGAATTAAGGGTAATAGGTAATAATAATATAATTATTAAATATAATATTTCGAAGGACAATTTCTTCTTTAGCCTTCCTCTACCTCGCTATCACGGGCAAAGGGTAGATGGTAGATGTGAATATACGTAATTGCACGAAGGAGAGAAGGAGAGAGTGCAGACGAGTGCCTAGAGGACTAGCTTTATAAGGGCAATCTAACTGTGGGCCCGATGTAGGTCTACGGCTGGAGGCCGTTATAGCCAATTAGCTAATAGCGACAGCAGTCTTAGAAGCTGCTATACGCTAGTACAAGGCACGTAAGTAATCACGTACAATATAGGCTAACCCTATAACACTTCCCCTAATTAAAAGAAGCTATATAGCTAATTAAAGTTATATGAAATAATAGAAATTCCTATTAAACGAGTAGTCCGCCCTCGAAATGCTTTTATAGCCGCTGCTACTATAAGCCGCGGTGACCTCCGTCGTAGGGCTAGAGCCTCCCGCTCCGTCCCTAATCCTCTATATTCTCTATATTCTCCAACCGGGGCCTCCGTCTCTACGGCCGGCCCTCTCTTCTTTAATAACCGTTTCCGCCTCTTCTCTGCCGCCGCCTAATTTAGGGGGTATAGTTCGTTTAAATATACCTCGTAGAACCTCCGTATCTCGTCGGGGGCTATAACTATATTAATACGTAATTACTATAACAGTTAGTAAGGGGGTCCCTAAACGATATAATACTCCCAATAGCCTTTCTTATTCTTCTAATAGCCGTTAAACTTTTCGAAATCGTATTCGACCGAATCCTCCCTATTATTAATCTTCCTTATAACCTATCCGTAATTAGTATAAACGTTCCGTTCCTTTACGGGCGCTTGCCCTAGAACGCCGACTTCATCCTATAACTTTACCTTACTAATGTGGAAGGTTAGGCTATACTTTATATTAATTAGGAGTTTGAGTATAATTCTATAATTGTCCGCCTTAAGGATTTCGAAGGGACCCTTAAATAGGGGCGTAAATTTAGCGTACAGGCGACCGGTTTCGAAATTCTCCGTATTAAATAAGACCTTATCTCCTACTTTATACCTCGGAGCGTCCAATTATCGAATATTAGTATTATCCTCGTACCGTTATTAAATTCGTTTAATTTAGCCTATAACGTAATTTAAAACCTCTTTAAAGTAATTAGCGATCTCGTTAACCTTAAAATATTCTACCTATTACTATACTAATATATTTAGAAAATAGGGTTTCGCCAGTTCGATACTTATATAAAGGTAGAAACTATAGTTGGCGAAGAAGGGGGATACTCCTATAGATTCGGAAACTAAATTATTATTAGCGAACTCCGTAATTAGCAACTAATCTACCCAATCGTTTTACGCCCAATTAATATAGAGGTAAAGGTATTTCTCTATCTCTATATTAATATACTCGGTCTAGCCGTTAGTAATTAAGTAGAACGTAGAAGAGGGTTTAAAAGCTACCTCTAAACGGGACGATAGAATTTTTTAAAACCGGGAAATAAACTAAGAGCCGCGGTTAGAGACAATAGAGTCCGGTAATCTATAAATATTATAAACCTTCTTAATAAAATAATCCGCTAACTCCTCGGCCGTAAGACTAACGGTAGGGATAAAATACTACATTTTAATTAACCGGTCGACTACTATAGCAACGTATTTAAACTCTTAGCCTCGACGGACATAGGGTATTAATAGCGTAACGTAGTCGATTGAAATATCCTTCTATAGCGCGAATAATACCGCTAACGGCTTCAAAAAGCTATAGGGGGCGTATTATAATAGTTTAGACTTAGCGTATATTAAATAAACCTTACAATAGGTTTTAATAGTAACGTATATCCTTAATTAGAAGAAGGATTACGAGAGTAATAAATAGGTTTTTTCGTAGCCTAGGTACCTAGTTAAAGGCGAATTATAAATGCAACGGAGAAATTGTAAATAAAGTTTAGTATTTATAAGGTTAACGAAAATAGTGCTATAGCGGTATACCCGTCCCTAAATTACTTTATATTCAATAAAAGATACCTTCTTTATATAATCTTTAATTTCCTTAAATTATACCTTATAATTAGGGTCTAATAGGTAGGCTACAACGTCTTATAAAAAGATTAACTTTTTATAACTTTTTATAATTAAATCGTCGGTAGACTTCTCGTCTATAACCTCTAATTCGTAAATATATTCGGTACCAACGTCGACCTCCCCTCTTCCGTTTTTTAAAACGAATACTCTATTAATAAAAATATTATAATTGAGTAGGACCTTATTCTTAACTAATAACCGCTCATTAACTACGTCCTTAGGCAAGTCCTCCGGCTTCTTACTCAAGGCGTCGGGGCGCACCTACAACAAGCCCGGTCGATATTTAATCGTAAAATTAAACCGGGAGAGGAATTAAGACTATCGTATATAGCGGGGGGTAAATTACTTATTAATAATAAAAGTCTTTAAATTTTTATAATCTATAAAGACTTCAAAAAGTTCCTATACACCTTCCAACTCAGGGCGCCACTCCTCTAAAGCCTTAATAATAGCAAGCAATTCTTTATCGTAAATATTATAATTACATTCGGCTAAAGAATATCGTTAACTAAAGTAAATAATAGGGCAGAGGATACCCTCCTCGTCGTATTATAATAAAATACCGCCGTAAGCCTAATTAGAAACGTCTATTTCGACGACGGTTTATTTAAACTAATCGTAAATACAAAATATAGGTCCGTTACTAAAAGCCTTCTTAAAGGCCTCGAAAGACTTTTAGTACTACTCCGTCCAATACTAATCTACAACCATCTTTTTAATTAATTCGTATAGTAGGCCAATAATAATTAAAAAATATTTAATAAAGCAACGATAGAAATTAGCGAAGCCTAAAAAGCGTTGCAACGCCCTCTTAGAATTTAAAGCTTCCTACGTTATAATTATAGAGACTTTCTCAAGGTCTATTTCAAAACCTCCCAGGGTAATAATAAGACCTAAATACTTTATATAAGTAATATAAAACTCGTACTTATCGATATCGATTTAAAGGCCTACTTTAATTATCCGCTACAAAACTTCCCTAACGTACTTCTTATACTCCTCTTCGTTATCCGAATAAATTAGGACGTTATCGAAGTACGTAATAATATAAATATTAAAGATATCGTACAATATATTATTAATATAATTCTAAAAGGTCCCCGGTACTCTTTATAATTTAAACGGATATATAATAAATTCGTAGAGGCTAAAGTAGGTAATAAAAGCTATTAACTACTCGTAGCCCTCTTTAACGCATATCCTATTAAATACTATAATAATATTAAATTTAATAAAGATTTTAACTTTATAAATAACGTCGAAGGTCTCCTTAATTAATAATAACAGGTATCGAATCTTTATTATTATATTATTAATACTACAATAGTTTATATAAATACAGATACCACTACCCAACTTCTTAATTAATAGAATAGGCGAGGCGGTTATAGACTATAACAGGCGGATAAATTTCTTCTTTAAATTATCGTCGATCTACTTTTTAATTACAACGGCTTCGATAAATAATATTCGTCGCAATTATACGTTAAAGGGCGTCTCGCCCGGCTTAAATTCGATTTTATAATTATACAAACGGTATAGAAGGACCTTATTTACTAAAGAGGGGAGAAAAGCTACTACTTCGTCAACGTAGCAGCAGCCTTCTAACTTCCTTAAAATTTCGAGAATTTTATCCTTAATCTTTACAGAATAATCTATTTTATTGAGAAACTTTTTTACGTCCTCCTTAAAAATTTTGGCCAAATATATTCGTCGGATCGTCTCCTTATAGAATAATATATTTTCGTCGAAATTTCCGGTAAAATAAATAGCTTTAGCGAAAATTATAGCCTCGCGGGAGTCCTCTAATAAATAAATACTAACTATTTTATTAATAAAATTATAAAGAACGGGGGGGAAACTTTCCTTATATTATTAACTATTACCCTTTATAATATTATTAACTATCTCCTTAATTAAATCTATATCCTAAATTTCTACTATAGCCGCTAGCTTTTTAATTTAAATATAGCTCGTAACGTATAGCTATAGTCCCTATAACTCGCAAACGTAATTAAAAGTAGCTATATTAAACTCCCGGATATCACTAGGGTTAAAATCGCAATCGGAGTCTCGGTAACAACAAAGAACGTAAAGACGCTTCGTATTCGCAAAGACGCATCGGCTATCGAAGCGGACATAAAGTTCATAGAGCGTAGGGCTCTTAATTTTAATAAGGAGAACGGCCGTACTAATAATACTAATCTTTAATTCGGCTTTCCTAATTATTAATACTTTAACAGGGGTAAAGACAATTCGGTAACCGGTTTTAAGGTCGATCCTAACTATAATTAGAAATAGTTCCGCAACCAAAGACTTTAGAACGGGTTTAATAACAATAAATTTTAGAGTAGGCTCGGCAATAGCGGGTTTTAGAGCAGATTCGGTCTCGGGGACGGGAGAAGGCTTTAAAGCGGGCACCGGTTAGGGGGTAACCTTCCTTCGAATAGAAGCTATAGAAACTTTATTAATAAAAGCCCTAGGGGCCGCAATCTATTCTTTAAAAAGATTTAAAAGTAAATAGCAGCTATAATAAATAGGGTTACTAAAACGCACCCCGTATTATTCGTAATCGATCTCGGGCTTATAGTATTACATCTACAAGAAGCTTAAAATAATTAAATAGTTCTTAGAAATATTATAAACTAGGAAGGTAACTATTTCCTCGTAATAGCCAATATAGAACTTAATTATTACTCCCTTAGAAATAATACTTTTAACTATTCTATTAGCGAGAATTAGCTTCTTTATACGAAGGAGGCGAAAATAAAGGAGGTTATTTTTAATAATAAACGAACGATTAATAAAAATAAAAGCGGAATAACCAGTATTAATAAGGGAAATATAATAATTTTTATACGAGCCGGTTACAATATAAAAAAATAAGAGTATTAAATTTAGCGAAATAGAACTATCTAAAGATTAAATCCTAACCTCTTCTAAAACCTTTAATTTAGAAGAGTCTAAAACTCGTTTCTAAAATAAAAATAACTAATAAAGCTTCTATACGCAATTAGGTATAGAAGCTATTCGTTTTCCGGGTCGTTATAATACTCGTTATTAGTAGCAGGCTCCGTAGGGGCGGCTAGAATAATAGGAGCGGCGTTTACGGCGCGGACTTCCTTTTAACTACTATAATTACAATTATAGCTTTTACCCTTACCCTTACCCTTATTCTTCTTACCTTTTTCGTATTAGGGGCCCTAGGATCCGTAATTAATAGAAGCGGTATATTCGCGAGCAATATAGTTAGGTTTGGCGTAACGGCGGTAGAGGCTATTGCGGGAGCGCTAATCGAAGACGTCTTTATAGATAAAAACGGTAAAGTTAATAGCGTCGAAATTTATTTTATTATTACCTTAGCTAATAGGGAGATTATCGGCGTTGCGGGAATTGGAGCCGCCGCTACTACCGCTAGAGCTAGAGCCGGAGCCGGGGTTGGGGGCTCCAATGCCTAGAACGCAGGCGTTTATTTTATAACAGTAATTGGCATCCTTAAGGTTGCTAGCAACGGTACGATAGATCGTAAACTACTTTTTAAAATTGTTAGCCTTAGGGAGATTATAGTAAATTRATACATTACGGAGACGCTTATTAATCTTATTCCGTAAATAATAGATTTTTATAGAATCGTTAAAACTATATAGATTTATAAAGTTAGTAAATTCGAGCTCGAATTTAGTAAAGAATATATTTTTTATAAAGAACTCCTCTAAACGGCGGCCGGCATTTATCTTTAAATTAACGTTCTAGAAGTAAATAACGAAATATTTTATAAATTCGGTACCCGTCTTCTAATACTAAGTATTTTTATTACTACTATTTTGAATAATATCGAGGTTGTTTTAAATATTAGAGAGGATTTCCGGGCCTAATAGTATAGCGGTACGAATAATTTTAACGTCTTCGTCGACGTAGAATAAGGGGTTGTACTTCTATTGGGACTAAATATAAAAACGCTAAGCCTTAAAAATTTTATATTTGCGGGCGGTATTAATATTCTCTTTACTAATAAAAATAGGCAAATTCTTTACTATTTACTTAAGGGACGATATTTTACCCTTACTTACTTTAATAAGGCCGTCGTATAGAGTTTGAATATTAGCGCTATAAATTTTGAGGGCGTTATAATCCGCAAGGAGGTTATTATACTACTTCTAGAAGTTAGCGTACGAGGTTTGGAGGTTAGTATACGTAGTCGAAAGGTTAATATAGTCGAAGTTCTTCTAATCGAAATTATTTTAGGCTTCGTTAATTATAATATAGGCGGTCTTTAATTCCGTTTTACAACGTTCGAAGTCGCTAGCGACGTCGTTATAAAATATAAAATTAATATAATAAAGGCGACCGAGCGGGGTAATAATCGAGCAGAAGGCAGAATTATTAGCGAGGATAATAACGGTCGCGAAGTAGTTATAGGGAATAGCCTTCTTATCCTCGTCGTTTTCGATACCGGTAATAAGATTGTTAACGGCGGAAAAAGGGGGAAGTTTAAGAAGCGCAATATAATAAATAGTTATATCGAAGGTATTAATAAATTTGTTAAATACTTTACGGACGTTATTTAAATTAAAAAATATAATTAGAACATTAGGAATAGGGAAATCGCCGCCGGTATTACTAGCGGGCGAAAAGGTAATAGGGTTACTATTTTCGTTATAAAATATAAGAGTAAAGGAGTAGTTGCGTAAAGCGAAGCTTTTATCCCTTAGATAAAGAGTGCCTGCCTTTATTTACTAAATAAAGGGGAGCGGGACCGATTAGGGATTGTTGCAATTTGCAATTGTCGAAACTTAAGGGTATTAGATTTAACGACTCGTCGGGCGAGGCGATTCCTGTACGCGCGCGATTAATAAATCAATTATAAGAGGGGTTTGCGCTATAAACGCAATAATTAAAAAGTATAATTAACTATTACGGGCAAAGGGTAGATGGTAGATGTGAATATACGTAATTATACGAAGGAGAGAAGGAGAGAGTATAGACGAATACTTAGAGGACTAGCCTTATGAGGGTAGTCTAGCTATAGGCCCGATGTAGGTCTACGGCTGGAGGCCGTTATAATTAGTCAATTAATAGCGATAATAATCTTAGAAGCTGCTATACGCTAGCACAAGGCACGTGAGTGATCACGTGCGACACAGGCTAACCCTATAACACTCGCCTCCTCTTAACTTAAATTAGTAGTAATAGTATATTGGGGTTAGCGTTATAAATTTTTTAAATAGTATTATTATATCCCTTTAAGTCTTTAATTAATTACTAATTAAATTCGTTAATATTTTTCTATTTAATATAATATATTCAGTAGCCGTTATCTACTTTAGTATAACCGACAATACTTTCGAACTCCTATTCTTACTATTTATCGTTATTATAATTATCGGTTCTTATTATTATTCGACCTTTATTAATTATAATATTTTATTCGATATTTTATTAGCTAAGGAACCCTACTATATCTTAAAGTTTTATTATAGAGATATAGAATACAGGGTTGACTTTTATATTCTTAGGGAGTTTGAATTTAATACAGTAAGAGTCGTATTTAAAGACTTCGAATAGGCCTTCGAATTTAGGTATTAACTTAATTTATAGCCTTCCCATAATTAGGTTTTTAATATTGAGTAAAACTCTATTACCGACGTAATATTTAAGAGCGTTATTACAATATTCGTTAATATTCGCTTTATAATAGTCTTATATTTATTTAGAAAATACTACTACACCGTTTAAGATAGTTTAGAAACAGTTAATTACCTTTAAGGCCCTAAAAAACTCTTTCTTCTATATATTTAACAGGTTAAATAGGTATAATTTAATCGGTTCTATACTTATACGAAGGTAAAAGCTATAGTTAATATAGAAAGGATTAATATTGATTATTTCTAAGACAGTATTATTATAAGCAAATTCAATCAAAAATAGTTAGTCTACCTAATCGTTTTATACTTAATTAACGTAGAATTTTAAATATTATTCTATCTCTATATTAATACGTTTAGTCTATTTATTAGTCTAGGAATAGAATATAGAGGATAGTTTGACGGTAATACTTAATCTTTTGTATAATATCCTTTAGAATATTAAAATAAATTATAATCTTTTATCGGAGACAATACTATCCGGTAGGTTATAAATATTATAGATCCATTTAATAAACTTCTTAATTAGTTCGTCCGTCTCTAGGGTTTCTATAGGAATATAGTACCTTATCTTAGTCAAGCGGTTAATAACGATTGCAATATAGCGGTAGGTCCTTTTTCGTTTAATATAGGGCGTTATAGGGGTAATATAATCGATTAAGATTTTTAACTACAATTTGAATAGTATTAGGAAAGGTTTTAAAAATTCCGCTAGTAAATATTATAAGGATTTCGTCTTTATATATACTAAATATACTTTATAGAATTCTTTAACGGATTAGTACATCTTTAGCTAGTAATAGAACTTATTAAACATCTTATATATACGTTTTCGGCTAGGGTAACCGTTTAATTTGGCCGTATATATTTTATAAATGAATTATAATTAGGTATCCTTATTATTTAGATTAATTAATACCCTCTCCTCGGCGTCCTTTCTCTAATATACGCAGCCCTACCTTATTAAATATTCCGCGAAGGCAATCTTAAACTTTTTTTTAACTTCGGAAGTTTAAACCTTCCCGTTTTTTTATAAATACGAGATTATTTCCTATATTAAATTAGACTTAACGTAATTGTCGTCGATAAAGTTATTAATAGATTTTGTAATATCGAATTCGTAGAGGTTAAATTCGTCGAAATCTAAATCTTAATCGTAGAGGTCTATAGCGTAATTTATATAGTAAATCCCTTCTATAGTTCCTATATAAATAAACTATATCTAATAATTTATCTTCTTCGAAAAAGGCTAGATCGAACCGATTTAAGTCGATTAATAACTTCTTTCTAATTTGTAAACATTTATTATCTATATCTTATAATTTATCTTCTACCTTCTTACTTAGAATATCGGGCCTAATATTCGCTACACTTTATTTATAAGTAATTCTAAAGTTGAAACGGCTAAGGAATTCTAACTACCTTATATACCGGGGGGTAAATTACTTAATTATAACGAATATTTTAAAGTTTTTATAATCGGTAATAATTTTTACTTCCTCTTATATACCCTCTAACTCTAGGCTCTATTCTTCTAACGTTTTTATAATAATTAATAATTCTTTATTATAAATATTATAATTACATTTTACTACAATATATTTAGTTAAGAAATAGGTTACCGGATAGAAGATACCGTCGTCTCCTTATTAAAATAAAGTACTTCTAAATACCTAATTCGAAGCGTCTATCTCAATTATTAGTTTTTTATTCTAATTAAAGATTTTCAAAACTAGTACTATTATAAACGTTATTTTAAAGTCGCCGAATATTTTTTAATATTTAACGCCCTATTACTAATTATTCATTTTTTTTAGTAAGTTCGTAGAGTAGTTTAATTATATTTGAAAAGTTCTTAATAAAACGATAGTAAAAGTTAGCGAATCTTAAGAATAATTATAATACTTTCTTTAATTCCAGTACTTCTTATACGGTTATTACTTTAATTTTATTTATATTTATTTTAATACCGCCCGGCATAATGATTAAACCTAAATATTTCGTTTTAGTAGTTTAGAATTCGTATTTATCGATATTAATTTGTAACCTTAAACGTTTAAAGCGGTCTAGAATATTAAAAACGTATTTAATATACTCTTTTTCGTTATTCAAATAGATTAGAATATTATTAAAATAAGTAGTAGCGAATTTATTTAAGGTATTATATAGAATATTATTAATAAAGTTCTAGAAGGTTACTAGCGCGCCCTATAAACCGAATAGGTATATTAATAATTCGTAGAATCCGAATTGTATTATAAATATTATAAACTATTTATAGCCTTTATATACGCGAATCCGGTTGAAGGTAATAATAATATCGAGTTTAGTAAAGATTTTAACCTTACAAATAACGTCTAATATTTTTTTAATTAACAGTAGAAGGTATTTCGTTTTTAAAGTAGCACTATTAATACTATAATAATTTATATAAATACAAACGCCGCCGCCCAGCTTTTTTGCCAATATTACAAATAAAGATATTAGTAATTAGAATAATCTAATAAAATTCTATTTTAAATTATTATTTAATTACTTCTTAATAATTCCCAACTTCGTTAGTAAGAAGGGTCTTAACTATAAATACGGCAATTCGGCTCCCGGAATTAACTCGATCTTATAATTATAAGACCGGTATTAAAAGATAACCTTAACTTCCTTAAAGTTTATTACATTCTAATATTTATAATAATAGGCCGGTATTTTTACTTTAATTTATTATTCGGTAGCTATTAATCTATCCGCTTTCTTATAAAATCTTGTAGTATTTTCTTTTATAATTCTAGCTATTACCTCCCCGGCATCCCCTTTTAAAACGCGTAGGAAGTGGTCTATAAATTAATCTTTATATTTCGCTCCGTTACCTATATAAATATCTTTATATATACGATCCATAATTTGAAATTTACCTATTCCTAATTTTAATCCTTCCTTTAATTACTATTTAATTTCCTCTTCTATTTTCCAGAAAATTTCCTTAATCTCCCCCTTAGTTATAACGACAATTTCGAACTTCTTTATCTTGACGGCGAAATTGAAATTTACTACATTAAATTCTACAATATCGTTTATATTAATAAGGACGCAGCTAACGTCGATAGGCCGTACGAATAGTAGTATCAAGGGCATCCTTTCTAAATTAATAATTAATACGCATTAACCCCCGATTATTCTATACTAAATTAATTTAGTCTTAACTTCAAGCTTAGGTTTTAATATTATTATTAGGTTATAGGGTAATATTATAGCTTAGCTTCCCTCTAGTAAATTCGTCGGCTATAGTTACTTAGGGTTTAGGTCCTTACTTCTACTTACAACTTTAATAATCTTCTCCCTCAATTTGGTTTTCCGGTACTAGATGGCCTTACGGGTCTATGATAGAAGGCGTACCGCTTCTACTTCAACAGCTTCCTTTAACTCTTCCCCCATTTTAATAACTTTCTCCAGCTCTTCCCCCGCCTCAATAGCTTTCTCCTTTATACCCGCCTCTACAGCTTTCTCCTCCGCCTTCGTAGGATTTACAACTTTAATTTCGATACCTCTAAGTATTTTTAGTGCCCAGATTTAGAAGTTTAGCATACCGGTAGGAAGATAGATGCCTCGGTATTTACAATTAAATTTGAATTTACTTTTCTCTTAGTCCGTAAACGGGTTATACTATTAAAACTATAGTAGTCCTAGGATAATTAGGTTCTTTAGGGATAGAATAAATACAAATAATTCGATTTCCTCGCTATAGACCCTAATATATATTATAAATTTAACGTAATTTATAATATACGTATTAACGTTACTATCGGTTAACTTCAAAGGCTTTAAGCAGTTTAATATCGTTATTAATATCTTATTTCTTTAAATAAAGATTGTATTAATAAAACTTTTTCCCGTATAACCGCTATTAATTAATATTAAGTAGTATACTTTACGCTTACTATAATAAAGGTAATTTAAAAGAAGTATAGATTTCTCTAATCTAATTATTACTAAATTAATAAATAATAATTCTAAAGATTCTTCTTAGTCCCGGTATAACTCCCTATTTAAAATACCCTTATTATATTTATTTAAATATCCCTCCGCTTCTAAATTTTCCTTTTCCTTCTTTCCTCCCTTCTCCAACGTTAGCCTTCGTCCACAATTTAGGTCGAAGGCTCTACATTTCCCGACTCGTTAATTATTTCGTCGGTAGTAGCTTTAGTATCGGCTATATTAACGTTATCGCCCTTATTACCGTAACCGCTTTAACCGGGCTTCTTAGTATTATCTTTCTTACGTTCCGAAGGACGGTTAATTTTAATACCGTTAATACCGCCCTTTCCATTACCAATATCTACTAAATTCCAATACTTCTTCTACTCGTAGCCTACCCTACCGTATTTTTAGCATTTGCTAGCCTCCGTACGCTTCTTTTATAAAGCTAAAGGGACTAAACAACGCGTAACGACCTCGAACTAGTCTAGGTCTATAGCGTTACTACCCTAGGAAACAATTTTAAAAGCGGAATTTCTATTACTATTCTTAATATTGCCGAAGGAGGTCGGATTAGAGAATTTTTTTTAGAAAGCGTCCTCCTCCTACTTACGGGCCAATTTACCGAAGAACTTAAACTATCCCTAGAAATCGTCATTCTTTAAGACGTCCGGCTAGTAATTAATTAATACCCTAAATTAAGTTATAACTTTCTAGCGTAATAGGAATACGCGTATAGCATTACCTATATTATAGCAATTAGCGTTAAGAACGAATTTGTCGGCGAAATTTCAAAACGAAGATTTTATTATAAACTTCTATAGGGTACGGTCGGCCTCTACTTTTATATTTATTATATTATAACGAATATCGAAATATTTAATAAAATCCTTAGCCTTCTTCTATATTTAGAGGTTTAGGTATTCGTCGGCTAGGATCGGTTATATATCAAGCTCAATAATAGATATAGGGGTCTTACCTAAATAAATAAAAATATATATAAATTTGCCGCGTTCGGTAGGAAAATACTACTTATTATAAGCCTAATATAGGCGAATTTTAGTACACTAAGTAATATAAGCAATATCACATTCCTTAACTCCCTATTCTAAAGCATTAAAGACATTAAAGTTAATAGATATATAACGTCGTATACCATTAGAAAGGTTTAAACTATTAACACTATTACCGCCGCTAGAATTACTACCGGAATTAGTACCGAAGCCGTTAGAGCCGCTAGAACCGCCGCTAAAATTACCGCTAGAACCGGTACCGAAACCGCCGGAACTAATATTAGCATTAATATTTATATTTTTAATTGTAGCGTTAAAGCCGTCGTTAGTAATCTCAAAATTAACGACCTTATCCTACAAGGATTTAACTTAGGCCTTAAGAATAGCGTTCTCGTTAACCGCCTTTATTATCTCAATATTATAGTTAATATAAAACGCCTCCTTAGCCTTAAATTCGTTAAACCAACTTTTAACTTCGTTCCTCTAGTAAATAACATCGTTCTAGAGGCCCTTCTAAACGCCAATATAAACTCGTTCGTCGGCCTCCTTCCTTATTAAATCTTTACGATAATTATTCTTTACATTATTAAAGGCCTCTATAATAGCGTCGATAATAACTCTAAACGCGGAGAGCTAGGCTATATTCGAAATATACTACCAGTAAATAATAAGGTACGTATTAACGGGTCCGCTAGCTTAGAATATATTATAAAAATATACCTAGAAGACTTTACAATCCTAATTACCATTATAAATACGTAAAGTAAAGAGCGTTATTTCGTTATCGGTAATCGTTTTATCGGGCTAAGTATAGGGCGGAACGCTCGTTCCTTAAAGTACAAAATTAAAATTATAGAAATCGAATCCCGGAAGGTAATAGGGAGGGGGTTGGGGTATTTATAAGCCTTACTTAGCAAGGATAAGGTAATTATCTACTATATTATAATTAAATATTGACTTTTGATCGATAATAGGTACTTCGCCTAGGAGGTTGGGGGCGCGAATATTAACGGCTAAGGACTCGGTCTCGTCGGCATACTCGTTAATAACGATCGACTCTATATTATTATCGTCTTTAAAATAATTAAAGTATCCGTAACCGCGATAACTAGGGACGGTTAATATTAAGTTAGTTCGGCTACGATAATTAGCAAAGCCGCTTATAATAATTTTAGATCGTTTTTCTTCGGTCCTATAAGGGCTAAACGTCGGAATTAATCGTTTAATCGCTAACTAACCTACTACCGGGTATTCTTATTACTTATATACGTACAGCGTAATAAGAAGGTATAATAAACTATTACGGGGCAAGGGTACTATTAGGTATAAGGTACAATATGTATTATTATACGAAGGAAGCAAGAGGAGAGTGTACGCCAACTAGGGCTAATATAGGGTATAGCATATAACCTACTAGAGTAGGTCGTAACAGAGCCTCAATGCCCGGGCTGGCCCAGTGCCATAGCACGAGCACTATAGTACATTGGCCAATGGTACGCAAGGCACAGGGCATGTGATCTAGCCCTGTGACAGTATATATATCGGGCAATTAAATATAATCTCGTAGGGGGAAAGGCTAATATTATTTTAGGGAAGGCTATTCTAAATTATATTTAGGGCGGAGATAGCTTCGGACTAATTATTTTAATAGTAATCTACAAAAGGATATAGTTATTAATTTAAATATATATTTATAACTTCGGTTTAATTAGTTGTTTAATTGTAGCCCGCGGTAACTAACTTCTATTTTATACTTATTAACTTAAATATTTTATCTATAAATATAGAGACGAATTAGGGACCGCGGTCTAAAATTACTTCCTCTAACATACTATAAACGTAGTAAGGACCTTCGTAGTATATTCGGGCGGCGTTTTAGGCAATTAATTTCTCTATATAGGGCGTAATTTATAATAATTTTATTAAGCGGTCTACTATAATTAGAATATTATTAAAGTTGTATTTATCCTTAGATATTTTTTATAGTCAATTATAATAGAGGTCTATTTCTTAATGGGCGGCGGGATAGGGTATAATTTACCGGGAGTCTTATTTTTAAATACCTTATTCGCTTTATAAATTATATAATTCTTAATAAAGTGTTCGATATCGCCGGCTATACCGGGCTACTAGTAACGTTAGTTTAGAATTGTTCGAATCTTATTATAATTAAAATAGGTAATTATTAGGGTCGAATAGGGCGGCGATCTATGTGAATAAGAGGTGGAATCTCAAGGACCTGGACTTCCGATCGGGGAAGGATTGGGCCGCGGCGACATTTAAGAATTTGCGGGAACCGATGACCGTCTACTCTATTTACTCCCCTATTTTTATATACGGTACGCCGGAATATTAATGGGGGTCTCCCCTCTTCGAATTCTTCGAGGAGAGACCCCTACAGGGCTACCAAGTGGCCGTCGGGGACTTTAACCTCTATTATCCCGATTAGGACTTAGAGGATAGGACTAGCCCGGGAGCCGCGAAGCTTCTTATTTAGGTACGACGGTAGAAGCTGAACCTATTGACCCCTCGCGGGGAACTAATACGGTTCGGTAATATAATACGAGGCGAAAAAGACGGGACGATCGATTATATATAAATATTACGTAGTATCGAGGTTAAATATTAGGGAACTTAACGATACGAATAAACCGGCTCGGATTATTATCCTTAAAAAGTCTAAGTCTAAATTAGAAAATAAAATAGGAAGGCCGAGGAAGAAGGAGGTTATAATTGGAACTTTATAAACGTAGAAAAGGTGTAGAATGCGGCGGAGAAATAGATATCGGTCCCGGAGGAGATTGTTACAATAGAAGACTTCGAATTAGCGTTTAATAGATTCGATGGGGAATTTATTAATATTGCGGAGGAATTCGTCCTATATTAGAAGAAAGGTCGGGGAAGATAGGCGGATTAGTGGAACTTAGAGTATAAGACGGCGATGAAAAATGTACGACGGAAGTGGTAGGTATAGTTTGGGAATAGGACGCCTTTAAATTAGAGGGAGTTCGTAGAGGTAGCGGTAAAGAAGAAACGATTTATATCGAAAATTTAGACGGCGAAGTAGTAAAATTATATCGCCTCCGCGTCGAAGGATTTAAATAAATTTTAATTATTAAAAAAGTAGGCTCAAACCCAGAGCTACCGCTTAATAAATCCGCCTAAACTATTAGCCCTCAAACTTAATAAAAGGGTAAACAAAATCGAAGATTATAGTAGTAAAGCGAATATTTTCGCCGACCGATTCTTCCTTAAAATAAACGTTCCTATAAATTATTTACTAAACTAGATTTAATTATTAAACGGCGATACCCTAGTAACTATTAATAATTAAATTATTAAGGGGGATATTAAAAAAATCCTTTTAAGGATAGCGTCGAATAAAGCGCCGGGTATCGATTAGTTCTCAAATAGGTTTTTAAAAATTTGCAAGGTATTATTTAAATAGACTATAGCAGCTTTCGCTATAGCGAGCCTTCGGTTCGGATATTTCCCCTAATAATTTAAAAATACGAAAGTAATTATTCTTAAAAAATTAAAAAAGAATACCGAATAGTAAAAGCTAGCCGGCGTATAGAGGCCGATTTCGCTATTGAATAACGTTAGAAAAATCTTCGAAACTTTAATTACTATAAGGTTAATATAGGCGGTAAAAGAGTTTAACCTCTTCCCGGAAGGCTAAATAAGCAATCGGGTAGGCCGTTTAATAAAATTTATAATTAGGGTAGTAACCGATACGGTCTATTCGGCTTAGAAATTTAAGGCCGTAACGTTTCTTATACTCTTCGATTTGAAGGGCATATTCAATAGAGTTAATTATAAATAGCTTTTATATACTTTATAGGAAATATAATTCCTACAATAGCTTTTTAAATAAGTCGATAATTTCGTTATTAAGAGAAAAGGTTCCCTTTTTTTCAATAACGAGATTTCGAACCCTTACAATATTATAGTAGGAGTACCCTAGGGCTCTCCCCTCTTACTAATCCTTTTTATTTTCTTTATTACCCTATTATACTATAAGTTAGTTATAATTAGGAATACAATTATAATTAATTTTACCAACGATACTAATATTATTATAATAGCTAAAATAATAGAGGAAAATTATAAAACTTTCTAAATAATATAAGAAATCTATTCCGAATAGGTAGTTAAGAGAGGGATAGAATTCGAAGCGAATAAAATAGAATTTATATATTTTACGCGAACGAAGGAACCGCGGACGGAAATTCTCTAAATCGGCGGAGTAGTATTTTAACCGACGGAGTCGATAAGATTCTTAAGGGTTTAATTAAATTAGAAGTTTAATTATTAAATATACGCGGAGGTAGTAAAGAAAAAGATAGTTACGTAAACGAATATTTTAATATAGTTAGTAACGAAAATTTAGGGTTACTCTTTTACGCAAACGAAAAAAATTTATATTAAATATATTCGAAGCACTATTATATACGGAATATTAACCTTCTATTAACCGACTAAAATTTATAAGAAACCGCGAAGGATAGTAATTAGGCTAGCCAAATATTAGATTAAATACTTAAGAATTATTACTAAGGTATATAAAATTATACCGGTAAAGAATTTAGAAACGGAAATATTTTATCTACTATTCGACCTCTACTTTAATAAAAGGGTAAAGGCCTTCGAAGAGAGGCTTACCCGAACAGACTAAATTGAATTCGTCCGAAGGATTACAGCCTAAGTAATTAGCCGTATTTAAATAAGAATAAGAAGTCGACTACCTATTAACCGACCCGAAAGTAGTATTATTAAAATTAGGTAGGTTAAAGAATAGGTACCGATAGAGAAATTTATTATATTAGCGGTAAAATTACTTTTGGAAACGGGAATACCCTTACCCTTATTATAAATATTAAAATTAATTACTATCGATTGAGAGGAATAATTAGAGGATACTACGAAAAGAGAGTAGGTATTACACTATAATTACTAAGTAGCGGCGGCGGCAACTAAATTAGGTCGGCGGTATAAATTTATTATTATTAACCTTAACGCGAGGTTTAGTAATAATATTATTAAATAGTATATAATCGGGGTAAAAAAGAAAAAGAAGAAGAAAAATTAATTATTGGAAGACGACGATAAGCCGTACCTATTAACGAAAGTATAAAGTTCCCTCCTTACCTAAGCCCGAATAGGAATTATCGGGCTCCGGTCCTTCCTCTTCCGGAGGAAGGTACCGGACGTTATAACGCTATTTTATTTGTACGGGGCCGGGGAAGAAACGTTTAAACACCTCGTTTTTAAATATTTATAAATAGAGGAATATTAAATAATAATAACCGATTAGCCGTAAATACGGGAAGAATTCTAAGTTTATTTAGATAATGGAATTAAAGTGGAGAAAATCCTTTCGTAAGTATTTAGGTTAAGTAGATTGAATAAATACCGCCTAATAGTTAAATTAGAAGGGGAATAGCGAAGGGAGTTCGCGCGGTACGTGTAAAACTATTTATTTATTTACAATACTAGAACATCGAGATACGGGAACGAAGGGAATTGTAATAGGGACGGGAGGATAGGATAAAGGGGGAGGGAGTAAAGGAGAGGGGGCGGGGCGGGAGAGTGAATAAGAGCGAATAAGGTAAACGGGGACGGGACGGCGGCTAAGGGACGGGAGGAAAGAGCGGAAGAGGGGAGCGGTATTACGATAGTTCTAGTATTGGGTGGAATGAGATAGAAAGCGCGTTTGTTCGTTATGGCGGTAGGTAAGAACTATTATAGTTGGAAGCTAGGAAGGAGCGGTACGGCCTACCCGTAACCGGAACGGAGCTAGGGGTTTTCATCCGGCGGCGCTTATCGCCGAACGGTTTTTCCTTTAGAGAACCAGGAGAAGTACCTTATGCTAATTGTGGCGCTATAGTTATATAGCTAAGGAATAAGATTATTATTATTATTATTAGGGTCGAATAAACTTCGTTAATAATATAAGTATATAAATTATCCTTATCGGGGATAGCGAAGCGGCCTTTATAGATTAGGAAGTTATTAACTATTATTATAAATTTCGAACCCGAATTATAAGTACGTATGTAATACTCTTCTAATAATTCCTCCTCTCGATTAACCTTTATAATAATATCTACCAATTTATATCCTTCTAATTCGATAGGATATAATTCTAAACTATTAATATCGAAGGTTATAATCGTAATTAGGGCCTCTATTTTTCTTTAAGAAATCGAAATAGAAATAATAATTATTATTTCGTAATTATCCTCCTATAGGGGCTTAAATATTTATAGTGTCCGGTAAGCTTCCTTCTTCTCCTTTTAAATCTTAAAATCCTCTAATTTACATAATAATACGTCGGTTATTACATTTTTCGTTCTTAGGCGGTAAATAATCTCAAAATAGTATTAGGATAGGAATTCGGCCTAATTAATTTAGTAGAGGTTAAATAGGCGCTTCGTACCGAAATATTCTAATATTTAATAATTTATAATAATTATAAACGGCTTCGACTATTTTAGTCCGATTAATTCTAGTCGCTAGGTTTATAGGGCCCTAATAATTACGAATAGTTCTTTATTATAAATCGGGTAATTATATTCAATTTATTATATAGTCTCCGAAAAGTAGGCGATAGGGTATTATTTTTTCGTATCCTCCTAATATTAGGATATGATTCCTACGAAGACTCTATTATTAGCGTCTATTTCAATTCGTATTTCTACGTCGTAATTAAAGTATTTTAATAACGGGGTATTTATTAATAACTATTTTAATTTATTAAATACCGCTTAATACTTATCGGTCTATATAAATATTTTACTTTTTTTAATTAGGTTAGTAAGGGGGCGAACTATTCGACTATAGTTTTTAATAAATTTTTAATAAAAGTTGTAGAATTTTAAGAAAGATTATATTCCGTATAGATTAAAAGGTATAGCCTACTCCTTAACGACCTCCACCTTTTTAAGATCGACGGAAATACTATTACGGCCTACGATAAAGCTTAGGAACTTCGTCTTAGTAACGTAAAATTCGTACTTCTTCAAATTTATTTATAACTTAGTATCCTTCAATTTAGCTAATATTTTATAAATATAATCCTAATATTCCTCGAGGGTATTAGAATAAATAAAGATGTTGTTAATGTATATAATATAGAAGTTTTTTATGTAGGGTCTTAAAATCGACTTAATAAAGGTTTAAAAATTAGCTAGCCCGTTAATTAAATTGAATAGTAATATTTTATATTTGAAGGCTCTTATACCGATATAGAAAGTAGGAAACTCTTCGTCTTTTAATTTTATACGAATATTGTAAAACGCTTATCGGATATCGATTTTAGTAAACTACTAGCCCTTTACGATTTTAGTTAATATTTCTTTAATTAACGGTAGGGGGTATTAGTCTTTCTTAGTAATAGCGTTGAATTTGTAATAGTTGATATAGAAGCGAAGATTATTATTAGCCTTCTTAACGAATAAAATTAATGCGGCCTAGGGGGACGAATTCGCTTTAATAAATCCTTTGGATAGGTTTTCCACAATATACTTCCTTACCGCCTCTAATTCGTTTAATGATATTTTTTAGAAAAGGTTATAACCGAACTCTTCTAATCGGTAGCTTTCTTTAAATTCGATTTTGTAATCGCCCGGTCGATAATTAGGTAGGGTATTTAAATCGTACTTACTGAAAACGTTAATATAATTATAATAATACTCGGGAACCGTTTTTAAGACTTCCTCCCGAAATTCCTTTTTATTGCGGGGTAGTAGTTTTTAAGTAGGATCCTCTACTACGCATTTCTCTTAAATAAACCGGTCGATTTCGAAAATATTTATCGAATATACTATATAATTATCTTTAGCGGCCGATCGTATAAATAGATCGCTATCGAAGACGTACATCTATATTAGTCGCTCCTTATATTAACCTATTAAATCTCTTTTCAATTTATAAATACCTTAGTTATTAGAACCCTATTTACTATCGAACGGTTGGGTTAATTTAATTCTTAAAGTAAACGAGGGGGAATTTAGAAATAATACTATAAAGTAAATAAAATTAGTTAAATTCCGTTCTATTTTACTTAAAGGGTCTAATCGCTTAAAAATCGTATTAGGGTTCTATAATAGGTACCGAAATCGAATATAACCTAATTTACTAATATCTTTATTATACGTATATTTAAAGTCTATAAGTATAATAAGGACCGTCTTCTTAAGCTCTAATATATTAACTTAAAGTTCGAAAATTCGTTTCTCAATCTGCTTCTAATATTACTATACCTCTTATCGATATTATTAAATTTAATAATAGAATCGCCTATTTCGAGAAGGAGTTTACTATTATTTAGAATAAATTGACCGATATTAACGTTATATTTAAAGCTGTTAACGAAGCCTATAACTAATTTAAGAAAGATACGATTATTAAATTCCGCGAGAAGAACGATATTATTAAAGAGTTTAGGAAAACTCTCCGCCTATAGATAGACCCGTTTAAATTTACCGACCCGCCCGAATCCGACTTTAATAATAATAATAATATTAATATTATATCGATCCCGAAATCGAGGATTAATAAAGACCCTAAGGTTTTTACCGGCGAAGGTAATATTATTATTAAATATATTAAATCGTATTATATTTAGCGTACGAAGATCGAATTTTATTAGTTTTAAAACGTATAGTATTTTAATTAGGATAAGCGCTATAAGGTTATTTAAATTCTATAATATTTGGGAAGCGCCGTTTTTTATACTCTATCTCTCTAAATTATATTAATATTAAAGGAAACTAATAAGGAAAAATAGAAGTAGAAGACCGGCGAATTCTTATTTACTTACTTCGATATTGTAAGGGTTCTACGAGGTTGACACACAGGTAGGCCTTATTGGGAAAGATGTAATATTCGACAAGGAGCAGGAAGACTGGCCAGCTTCCAGACTGGCCTGGCTAAATATACGGAAAGAGGTGGCATATAGAATGTGCCAGAAATGCTAAGCCCAGTTGCCGAGCGAGCCGAGGCAAGCCGGGTAGTCTGGAGAACCCCCGGCCGGCACAGGCCTGGCACAGCCTGGCATGGAAGCCAGGCATTACCTCTGGGCGCCAGACCCATGACAGATATTAAGTACGACTATTTAAATCTTACCTTCAAATTTTATTATAATTTCGAAACTTTAAAAATAATTAAGGGTTAAAAGTAGTTTAATTTTGAAAATAAACTTATTACCCTCGTCGATTACTACGATTTAAATAATTCTATAAAGATTTATTATTTAAAAATAAAAGTTATCGACGAAACTTATAATATTATTCTTTACTAATAATAATTCCTTACCCTTAATAATTATAATAAATAATTTACTTTATACTATAAATTCGCTACTGATTTCTAAGATTGCAATTAGTATAATAAGATTATTATCCCGTTCTATAAAAATAATTCCGGTTTTAGTAGTAATATTTCCGCTTTTAAGCGTACTATTAATTAAAGCGGTAACGCTATAGATTTGGACGCTATATCCGTTTTTAATATCTTTTTAATTTATATAATTGATAAAGTTGTTATCGACTACTATATATAGAATAATTTATATAAGTATTCTATTAAGCTTAGTTACTAAATTATCGATTGTTATAATAATATTAATATTAATATTTTTAAAATTAAGAAGGATTGTAACTATTATAATAATTGTAGTTATAGTAGTAGTAGAGGCGGTAATTGTTACGATCTACTAGCTTACGTAGTTCTGTATCGTATAATTAGGTATAAATATATAAAATAATTAAAGTTAAAGAAGGAAAGAGGGAGAGGTTGAGATTTAGGCTTTGGAGTTGCGTCCTTATATAGGATGCGCCTAAATTCTGCCAGCTTCGACCGCCTTCCTTATTTAATTTAATAATATATATAAATACAATATATAGGTCGTAGTACTAATTAAATAGACGTATATATTAATACCGCTAGTATAATTAATTAGAGTACGCGTATTAATAGCGCCGGTAAATCTTATAAATATTGTAATAAGACGAATAGAATGTAATCTATAGTATTGGATCCTAATTATTATATTACCCTCCCCCCCGGGTTGAGGCCTAACCCTAGAGCCTTAAGAATAAAAAGAATTTTTTTTGATATAAATATAAATCGAATACTTCCTCCAATATCCTCCTACTTCTTCTTTATTATTATTCTTCTTTTTAAACTAATTCGTAATCCTTTTATTAATTTATTATTATTATTATAATCTAACTTATTACCCGCTAACTATTAATTTAATCGTTTAGGGGGTCCCGGTATTATAGGGTTTACGTTGTAATATTCCTTTAAAAGCTCTATTAAATTAATAAAATTATTTATTAATTAGAATTTTAAATCGGGGTCCTAACCTTTCTATTCTATTTAATATTCTAACTTCCTTTTAATAACCTTCGATAATACTACCTTTAAAATTTCCTATTCCTCCTAATTACTATTAATTAATTCGCCGGCTAAATTTTTGTTACTTTATCCTAATAACGGATTATCCTTATACTTCTTTAAACGGTTAATATAATAAATAGTTATTCTTCTCTATCCTTTAGGAATTTCTAATAAGTAAAAATACCCTTTTATAACTTTAATCCTATAAAGGATACATATTTATTATTAATCGAATTTATTACTAAAGTAATTTATAATCCATCCCCTTTAAATAATAAAAATATAATTTCTAACGCTGAAATTTAATTCCCTTCTATATTTATTCGCCTAAATAATTTATTACTATTATACTTTATTAATAACGTATCGGGTAATTATATAAAAAGACTTTAATCGTTTAATTAATTAATAAATTTTTTATTAGTTAATTTCCGTTTTAAACGGCTTCGGATCTACGTAATCCTCCTAATCCAATATATTAAGTATAAAGAAATTTATAATAATCTCCTGGGGGGATAGGCCGTTTAAATTATCGTAGGGGAAATTTATTTAGGCTATATCTAACGCTAAAATAAACTCTAACCAATCGTCTTAATTATAATTAATATATAGTTTCAACCGTTAATCGATATACTAATATAAATTCTTAATTTGTCTAACAGTCTATAAATAGCCCGAAGTAGCCAATTTCTATTTAACATTTAGTAGGGAGGCTGCTTCCTATATTATTTATAATACGAATTAGGGCCCTCTATTACTAATTACTTCGTTTAAAAGGCCGAAGAGTCGATATAATCCTCGGTAATACAAAATAGCGGTATTTTTAATAGTAATAATATCCTTATAAAGAATATTCTAATTTACTTTTAAAAACCGGTCTATAATAACCATTAGTATATTAGAACCGTAACGATCCTTAAATATAAATTTAAAGTCGATTACCAATAATTTCCAAATTTTATAATCCTCTTTTAATAGGATAGAATATATTAAACCGGGCGTCTTATCTCTACCGCTTTTTCTCACTCGATTTGGATACCCTCAAAACAGGTATAGCGCCGGGTATATCTGAACCTAACAGGGGGTTCAACCAATCTGTTAGTGAGTTAATGCGGATTACGACCGATCGCAAGTTTGCTAACGTGGGTCAATTGGTTCCTTGGGAACGATCCAGTAACAGCATTGGTAGGATTGTATTAGGCTTTGCTAGTTTTAACCTTAGCGCAGTTTGGGGGTATCCAAATCGAACGAGAAAAAGCGGTAAATACCTTTAATACTTTATAAATCTAATAATTATTAATATATCGATCTATATTAACCGCTAGCCCTACCTACTAATACCGTTTATAAACTACTCGCTTAATTTTATTCCTACTTAAATATATTAAAATAACCGGATAATAAATTACTTTAATAAATCTAATTCGTAGATTACCGTTTTCCGGAACTACTAATTTATAGTTTTTAATTAACAAACTATCCTTAATAATAAACGGCGAATCTTCTTCCTTCGCCTTCTCTCTATAAATTAATACTAATTCTATAAATCGATTAGTTTAAATTAGTTCGTCAATTAAATTATAGCTAATCTCCAATTTAATAATTTCTACGCTAATTATTTTATCCTCCCTCTTTAAATTAATTAGGGGTTTTAAATCTATTAGTTTATCGCTAGTAAAAATAAAGAAGCCGTCTCCGTTAAATTTAAATATTTATAAGGTAAACTAATCCTCCTTTTTATCCTTTATAATCTTTAAATCCTTTAATTTATATAATAGCGTATTAATAATTATATTCTCCTTATTAGGACGATATATTATTTGAAATTAGTATTTTAATAGGATTTTAAACTATTATACTTATTATCTATTAAATACTCTTTTCTCGCTAAAATATTTAAATATTTAATAATCCGTTAAAATAGTAAATAATTTAATTCCTTTAAATTTAAAGCGTTACTACCTAATCCCTTTTATAATTACTATTAACTTTTTATTATAAACCGGGTAATTAAATTCTATAGAATTTATAATTTTAAAATAGAAAGCGACGGGGTACTATTCGTTATTTTTTTTAGAATTAGCTTATTACTTTAATATATACTCTATTATTAGCGTCCGTTTCAATTCGGGTCTCCTTCTTATAATCGAAATATAATAATATAGGGGCGCTAAGTAAACTCCTTCTTAATAAATTAAATACCTCTTCGTAATAGTCGTCCTATTTAAAGGTTAAATCCTTCTTCGTTAAATTAATAAATAATTTAATTTTTCTACTAAAGTTTCAAATAAACTTCCGGTAGAAATTATAAAAGTTTAAGAAGGCCTATATACTTTTTAGTATAATAAAGGTCTTTTAATCTTTTACAGCTATTACCTTTTCCGGGTCTACCGAAATACTATTAGTATTAATAATAAATCTTAAGAATTTAATTTTAATAACGCTAAATTCGTACTTTTTAATATCGGTTTAAAGCCTTACTTCCTCGAATCTTTATAGTACTATATCGACGTATTTATTATAATCTTCCTAATTATCGGAATAGATTAGAATATCGTCAATATAAACGCTATAAAATAAATTTAAATAACCTATTAAGACTTTATTAATAAATTATTAAAATAAGAAAGGTCCTCTTATTAGTCCGAAGGGTAGTACTTTATACTTATATACGCTATATCGAATCCTAAACGTCGTAAGGTCTTTATAATCCGGATATATTCGTATATAATAGAACGCTTAACGAATATCTACTTTAATTAATATTTTAATTTAATTAATACGAATCAAAATCTTATTAATAAATAATAGAAAGTAGTAATCCTTCTTAAATAGGATATTAATTTTACAATAATTTATATAGAATTATAAGCCTCTATTCGCTTTAAATATAAATAATATAAGCGCCGCTTATAATACCGAATTAACTTCGATAAATCCTTTCTAAAAATTATTAATAATATATTACCTATATTCTTCTAACTCTTTAAACGTTATTTTATATAACGAATTATATCCGAGGTCCTAAAGGGACTTTCCTTCTTCGAATTCAACTTTATAATTAATCTTATCCTTTAATTCGGGTAGAATATTAGAGTCCTTCTTATTAAATATATTAATACAATTCTAATACCTTTTAAAGAACTTATCTATAATAAATTACCGATATTATTCGTTATCTTCGGGGAATAGGGTATTAATCTTTATAAATTTAATTAATTTATTAAGTTTGTAAAAATTAATCTCCTTAATAACTTTACTATATTTAATATAAAAGTTTATTATAATTATATTAATTATAATATAATTATAAGGTTTTCTCTTCGTCTAATTAAATTTTCATTCTATATAATATAAACCTTATACGTTATAATATAGGTAGAAATCCTTACTTTAATAATAAGTATTTTTTTACTAACTATTCTATCTCTATAATTTCGGCGATGGAAGCGTATTTATACTTAATACTATCGAAAAACTATTATTCTATTTAATTAATATTTAATATAAAGTCGCCAAGGGTATAATATATAATATTATAAATACTTTTAAATTATTAATCCAATAATAATTTACCCTTTAAGGTCTTACCCATCTTCCATTCCTCCTTCAAATCCTTTTTTATTAATACCCTTATTTGAAAGGTCTTCGTTTCCTACTTCTCTAATTCCTCAATCCTTTTCTTAACCGCTTTCTCTTCAACTACTCTAACATTCTCCTTCCTTACTTCTTCTATTTTACCCTATAATTCCGCTATAATAGCATCTATCTCCTTTATTACTTCGTCCGCAAATTCCTTCTCCTTCGAATATCAAATTTAGGATAATACACTATTAATTCGGCGCTTATCCTCTTTAACCATTAATCGTTCTCTCCTTTCTATATCTTCCTAAAAAAACGGATCTAATAGCAAAAGTCTTTATTTCCTAACGTTAATATCCTTAATATTAGAATTCCTATTTATTTCCTCTAGAAATTATAATTAATTACTTTAATAATTAGGCAGTACATTATATTTAACTAATTATATACAGCCGATAATTATATCCCTTTTTATACCGGGTAGTATAATTATTTATTAATCCTTAAATTTAAATCCCGAAATCTTAATATAGCCTTTTAAAACTTATAAAATAACGTCGGGTTATAATACCTTATATAATTAAATATATCCCGGGTCGAAACTATTATTTAATTTAAATTGAAGGTACTTACATAATTTTTAAATAAATCTTTAATTTATAATAAGATATATATCTACTCCCGTATCTATAAATACCTAATAAATAGAAATTAATAATCTATTATTTATTATAATATATTTAATAAAAAAAGAAGACCCTCCTCCTAAATAATTATATAAAATAAACTTATCCTTATTATTATATTTATTTAATCCGTCCTTTAAATTAATTTATAAACTATTAACTAATACTTTATTTAAGAGGGAGACCTCTTTGCTTAAATTTAATTATTTTTTAATTCCTTAGAATCTTCTTCTTATTCGATTATAATATTCGAACCCTCCTCTTTAATTTCGATCTCGTTATTAAGGAGTTTAACCTATATAGTATTAAACTTCGCCTTAATAATTTTATAAAATTAATTTTAACAGGGGTATAAAATCGATATATAACCAGGTTTTTAATAAATAAAATACTTACCTTCTACTTATAGAATACGAATCTCTTCCTTAGAAAGTTTTTTATATATAAAAAATAAACCGGGTAAGCAATTACAAAGGGGTCCGAACGCTATATCCTTAGAAGGCTTCTTATAATTAAAAAGTTTAAATATAGCCTTCTTATCTTTATCCTCTCTCTAATTCTATCCTATATAAAAATTCTTATTAAAAGCCTATAATATTTTAGTATATTCGTTATAAATATACTTTAAATAGTAAATAATTTCAACGAAGTTATAAAAACGTATGGTAATTTTACAGTAGAAATCAATCTTCTACTAATTTTCTAAAATATTATAATAATTAATTAAATAAATAAAAGTAATTTTAAAATCCTTAAAGCGCTCGTTAATATATATAATTAATTTTTTACAATTTTTATATACCTTTTTATCGGTATACGGCTTTGCCATTCGCAAAGGACCGGCCAAACCGGTATTGGAGCCGACGATTGAGCCGGAGGAGGACGTCGCTATCCCCGACGCCCCCCCCAGCTCCCGTTCTATTACAACTTTAGAGAGATTACTAGCCGGAAAAGCAACGAGAGGCTAACTTAAGTAAAAGATATTTAAAAACGGCTTTCGGCCGAAGCCCGTAGGCTAGCTTAGCCCGATAAATGCGTACACGCGCTCGTAGAGCGCCGGCGACCGTACCCGTACCGGCTCTATAGCTATTACGCGTACGACCGCTGCCAAAGACGTAACACCTACCTTATCCGCCGCTAGATTAAAAGGAACCCTTTTATAAGGTAATTAATAATTTAATTAAAAATATTCTATTAGAATATAGAGAAGTCGTACGAAAGAGGGAAACTTCTATTCGAATAGGAGGAGACCTATAATATCGTAGTAATTTAAAAGCCGGGTAGAAATTTAAATAGGAATATCTACCGGCCGAGGGGCGGTAGGTATTATAGCGTTAATTATTTAGAGAAGGGTAGGGCAACGATTTATATAAATAAAAGGTAGAATTTTAAGGATTTAGATTTCTAATTGGGGAAGGATTAAGCTATAGCAATATTTAAGAATTTGCGGGAACCGACGACCGTCTACTCTATTTACTCCCCTATCTTTATATATAGTACGCTAGAATATTAATAAGGGTCTCCTTTCTTTAAATTCCTTAAGGAGCGACTTCTATAAGGCTACTAAGTAGCCGTCGGGGACTTTAACCTCTATTATCCCAATTAAGATTTAGAAAATAAAACTAGCCTAAGAACTACGAAACTTTTTATTTAAGTACGATAGTAGAAATTAAACTTATTAACCCCTCGTAGAGAATTAATATAATTTAGTAATATAATACGAGGCGAAAAAGATAGGACGATCAATTATATATAAATATCGCGTAATATCGAAGTTAAATATTAGGGGGCCTAACGATATAAATAAACCGGCTTAAATTATTATCCCTAAGAAGTTTAAATTTAAATTAGAAAGTAGAATAGGAAGGCCGAGGAAGAAGGAGGTTATAATTAGAGCCTTATAAATATAGAAAAGGTATAAAATATAATAAAGAAACGGATATCGATTTTAAAAAAGATTATTACAATAGAAGACTTCGAATTAATATTTAATAAATTCGATGGGGAATTTATTAGTATCGCGGAAGAATTCGTCCTATATTGGAAGAAAGGTCGGAGAAAATAGGCGGATTAATAAAATTTAGAATATAAAATGGCGACGAAAAATATATAATAGAAATAGTAAATATAATTCGGAAATAGGACGCTTTTAAATTAAAGGGAATTTATAGAGGTAATAGTAAAAAAGAGACGATTTATTTCGAAAATTTAAACGGTAAAGTAGTAAAATTATATCGCCTCCGCGTCGAAGGATTCAAATAAATTTTAATTATTAAAGAAGTAGGCTCGAACCCGGAGCTACTATTTAATAAATCCGCCTAAATTATTAACCTTCAAACCTAATAAAAGGGTAAACGAAATCGAAGACTATAACGGTAAAGTGAATATCCTCGCCGACCGATTCTTCCTTAAAATAAACGTTCCTACAAATTATTTACTAAATTAAATTTAATTACTAAATGGCGATACTCTATTAACTATTAATAATTAAATTACTAAGGGGGATATTAAAGAAATCCTTTTAAAGATAGCGCCGAATAAAGCGCCGGGTATTAATTAATTCTTAAATAGGTTTTTAAAAATTTGTAAAGTACTATTTAAATAAGTTATAACGGTTCTCGCTGTAACGAACCTTCGGCTCGAATATTTCCTTTAACGGTTTAAAAATATAAAAGTAATTATTTTAAAAAAGTTAAAAAAAAGTATTAAATAATAAAAGTTAGCCGGCGTATAAAAATCGATTTCGCTACTAAATAACGTTAGAAAAATCTTCGAAACCTTAATTACTATAAAATTAACGTAGGTAGTAAAAGAATTTAACCTCCTCTCGGAAGGTTAAATAAGTAATTAGGCAGGCCGTTTAATAAAGTTCGTAATTAAAGTAGTAATTAATATAGTCTATTTAATTTAAAAATTCAAAATTGTAACGTCTCTTATATTCTTCGATTTAAAGGGTATATTTAATAGAATTAATTATAAGTAACTTCTATATATTTTATAGGAAATATAATTCCTATAATAATTTCTTAAGTAAGTCGATAATTTTATTACTAGAAGAAAAAGTTCCTTTTTCTTTAATAATAAAATTTCGAACCTTTATAATATTATAATAAGAATACCCTAAAGCTCCCCCCTCTCACTAATCCTTTTTATTCTCTTTATTACCCTATTATACCGTAAATTAATTATAATTAAAAATACAATTATAATTAGTTTTACTAACAATACTAATATTATTATAATAGCCAAAATAATAAAAGAAAATTATAAGACTCTCTAAACGGTATAGGAAATTTATTCCAAATAAATAGCTGAGAAAAGAATAAAATTTAAAGTAAATAAAACGGAATTTATATATTTTATACGGACGAAGGAACTACGGACGGAAACTTTCTAAATCGGCGGAATAGTATTTTAATTAATAAAATCGATAAAATTCCTAAGGGTTTAGTTAGACCGGAAATTTAATTATCGAATATACGTAGAGGTAATAAAAAAAAAAAAATTATATAAACGAACGCTTTAACGTAATTAGTAGCGAAAACTTAAGGTTATTTTTTCGTACGAACGAAAGAAATCTATACTAAATATATTTAAAGTATTATCGTATATAGAGTATTAGCCTTCTACTAATTAATTAAAGTTTATAAGAAACTGCGAGGGATAATAATTGGGCTAACTAAATATTAAATTAAATATTTAAAAATTATCGTTAAAGCGTACAAAGCTACGCTAATAAAGAACTTAAAAATAGAAATATTTTATCTACTATTCGACCTCTACTTTAATAAAAGGGTAAAGGCCTTCGAAGAGAGGCTTACCCGAACGGACTAAATTAAATTCGTTTGAAGGATTATAGCTTAAATAGCTAACTATATTTAAATAAGAGTAAAAAATCGATTACTTACTAACTAATCCAAAAATAGTACTACTAAAGCCAAATAAGCTAAAGAATAGGCACCGACGGAAAAATTTATTGTATTAGTAATAAGACCGCCTTCGGAAACGGGAACGCCCCTACCCCTATTATAAATACTAAAACTAACCGCTATCGACTGAAAGGAATAATTAAAAAATACTATAAGAAGAAAGTAGGTATTGCGCTATAATTACTAAATAGCGGCGGCGATAACTAAATTAAATTGGTAATATAAATTTACTATCGTTAATTTTAATGCGAAGTTTAACGATAATACTATTAAATAATATATAATTGGAATAAAAAAGAAAAAGAAGAAGAAAAACTAATTATTAGAAGATAATAATAAATTATACTTATTAATAAAAGTATAAAATTCCCTCCTTACTTAAACTTAAATAAAAATTATTGGACTCTAATCCTTCCTCTTCCGGAAGAAAGTACCGGACGTTATAATACCGTTCTATTTATATAAAACCGAAGAAGAAACGTTTAAATACTTTATTTTTAAATATTTATAGATAGAGGAATATTAAACAATAGTAACCGATTAGCTATAAATACGGGAAGAATTCTAAATTTACCTAAATAATAGAATTAAAGCGGAGAAAATCCTTTCGTAGATATTTAAATTAAGTAAATTAAATAAGTACCGTTTAATAATCGAATTAGAAGGGGAATAGCGTAGGGAATTTGCGCGGTACGTATAAAACTATTTATTTATTTATAATATTAAAATATTGAAATATAAGAACGACGGGAATAGTAGGGAAATTAATTAAATTAATTCCGGCTTATAATTCAACGAAAAAAACGGAACGGCGGAAGAACTATTTAACTAACGTCTAAATACAATTAACGAAGGTATAGAATATCTCTATTATTTATATTAAATCGCGAATAATTTAATAATACTACTCGTCCCAACCGGGACCTATTTTGGTAGTGTAGAGGCTATCGACCGCTATAGGCGAATTCGAAGGATTATTAATACTAGGGCTAGTACTACTATTAATTATGCCGGCGGAAATAATATAAAGAAGAATAGTAATAGGATAGTTAATTATAAATTTCTTGCGGTAATCCTTTTCTTTATAATCTACGACCTTTAATTTACTAAAGTAATAGAAAGAAGAAAGGGTATCTAACTAATCCGGGAAATTGTCGTTAATTAAGCGAATACATATAGTATTAAAAAAGGATATATAAATTTAATAGAAGTTCTTAATAGAATTACTAGGGTTAATTAGAACGTTTATAATAATAACCGCCGCTATCTAAATAAAGTTACGCTTATTATAATAGCCGAGGGGGACGTCGAATATATATTTTAAAGCGGCGAACAAATATAGAATAGTTTAGGATATAATACTTAAATAATATTAAAAAGAAGTAATACTATAATACTAGGAAGGATATTTACCCTACTTATTGACTGTATAAATATATTCCGCAAATATTATTTAAAAGGCCTCCGGGCCTAGACTAATAATATTCGGGGTACTTATAATGTAATTGGCGAAATTCAAAATATAGCCGAGGTAGGGAAGAGTATAAACGACGTTAAATATTGGAATTAATTAGGAAGGACGCGAAAATATAAGGGCGGGAACTTTACCGGTTATTAAGAAGCCGAAATATAGGATTATAGAATAAAATATTAATAACGGTAATAAAATTTTAAGAAGGAGTTATAAAAGCGCCGGGGGCCTAAAGAGCGCGGCGAAGGGTAAAAGGCGTAATATCGGACTTAGGCGAAGATTTTATAAGGTAGGAAAGATTAAGGCTTTAACCGGTCCGAATACTAAGGTTACGAATATTATAATTAAGGGTATAGCCGGGTACGTTATTAAATGAAGAAGAGGCTATTTTAAGGACGTAATAATTTAAGGAAGAAGAAGAAGGTTTAGGGCTAGCGTTTAGAGAAAATTTATATAAACGGTAGAGGAAGCCTTTATATAAGTATAAACTATAGTAAGGATGGAAAAATAAAATAAAGGGGGAGGGAGTAAAAGAGAGGGGGCGGGGCGGGAAAGTAAATAAGAAGGAATAAGAGTAAACGGGGATAGGACGGCGGCTAAAAAACGGAAGGAAGGAGTAGAAGAGGGGAGTAGTATTACGATAGTTCTAGTATTAGGTAGAATAAAATAGAAAATATATTTATTCGCTATAGCGGTAGGTAAGAACCGTTATAATTAGAAGCTAGGAAGGAGCGGTACAGCTTGCCTGTAACCGGAACGGAGCTAGGGGTTTTCATCCGGCGGCGCTTATCGCTGTACGGTTTTTCCTTTAGAGAACCAGGAGAAGTACCTCATGCCAATTATAGCGCTATAGATATATAGCTAAGGAATAAGATTATTATTATTATTATTATTTTTATCGGTATTAAAATTGTAATAGCTAATTTATAAATAAATTATTAATTATTTAATAGTCTCTAAACGGGCTTTACTAATATTAGTACGAATAAAAGGGAAAAAATATTTAAACGTTTATTTAAATAATTTAGAAATAATATTATTAAAGGCCGCTTCGTTATCGGCGAAATAATCGGCGTTAATTCGTAGACGATAATATATTTAGAAATACTATATATCGAAAGTAAATTTATCTCCTTCCTCTCCCGAAAAGGTAAATATATCGATTTTCGCGGTCTTACCCTTATAATAACCTTTATTAAAGGAATATAAATTAGTAGGTATATTATAATCGTAATCGTAAAGTCCGGAACTATTAAAACGAGGGGGACTATAAGGAGGRCGTTAGGGGGGGTTACTTATATTATTTCTATTATTATCGTCGTCGTCCGGATTATTATTATTATTATTAGGATTATTATTACTAATATTAAAATAATATAATAGGGTCTTCGAAGGTCGATAATCGTTATTGGGAATTTTAAAAGGTCGGCAATTATTATTAGGGGGTTTACTATACTTTCGGTAAATAACATTAATTAAATAAATAATATTAAGAGAGCATTCAATAAATTCGAAAAAAGYAATTTACTTTTTAATTTTATTTAATTTAATTAGTTTAATAATATCTAATTCTTCCTCTATTATATTTATTAATATAATTACGCATTAGAGACTATTAATCTAGGCCTTAAAATAAGAAACTTTAAAATTATATTAGGTTCGAATGTAAATTAATTCCTCAATATAATCCTTTTTAAACCCTTTTACCTAATTACGCGCGTATTCCTCGTATATAAAGATAGTATTCTTAATTACCTTAATAATAATATCGATAGACTTTTCGGAAAGTTTATTCGCCTTATTATAATCGTTACGGAGGTAGTTATATTTATCTCTAATCTTTTAAATTTCGGTAACTAAATTCTTCTTATTCTAATTAGCGGCCTTTAATTACTATTCGAAATTAATTACCTCCTTTAATTAAATAAATTCGTTAGGACCACCCGCTTTAAAACGGTTATTTATATTAACTTAATATTCTTTTTCCTTTTAAATAAAATATATAATCTATTTATCTATTTTATTTATAACTTTTAAATATAACGTAATACTTAGGCTACTTTTTTAATAATACTTACGAAAGTTTTAATAATATAAATTTAAGTACTAATCTTTCCCTATATAGCTTTAAAATCTTAGGTTAATAAGGTAAGAAATTTTTAAAAGGTAAGGGGACTATTCCAATCCTTTATAGAGGGTAATTGAATACTTAATTAGATAATAGGACGGAAGTGAATAATACAATTACCCTTATTATTTTTATAGTTATTACTAAATAAATTAATACGGTTAATTCTATTAATAATAATTTCGTTTACTCTTAGGGTATAATAACGTATTTCAACTAACGGGTAAAGCTTATTTATATAAATAATTAAATTACAAAATTTTATTAAAGTTATTCTCCTACTAAATAGGCTATAGAAAGGGATAGGGATTTAGTTAATAAATCAATTATATAATTATTAAATTTACGGGCGCCGATAGAAATACGGCGTACTTACGAATTCTAAGCGGTAATACTATTACGCTAAATATTAAAAATATTATTAAAATTATTCTAATTTAATCGAATATAGCGATAAGGAACCTCTTTAATAATATACTATTTATAAGGAAATATATATTTATATACAATATTAAAGTTAGGTTCGGCTAGGGTACGATAAAAATTAAATAGAGAATTAATTTTAGGAATATATTTTATACTATATTTAAATTATATCACGAATTTAAAAAATATCTCCTTCTTAGGATTATAAGGAATAAAGGCGTTTTAAAAGACGTAAGTATCGATAGGAGTAGATTTGCGTAGGCTCGTCCTAGATAAGGTAAAAATATCGACCGATTCGTTAAACGATTCGTCGTCGGGTCTAATACGAAAGGAAATATTATCTTCGTCTTCCTAATTAGGATTTCCCTCGATATCGTCTTTTTATTGAAAGGAAGTATCGGTATAATAATAATTATTTTTACTATAATTAATAATATAGGGGTATTTAATATTAGATTATTTATTAGAGACGAGAAGACAGCCCAAGGGCGCGTCCTAAATATAATTAATTATAAAAATTAGCTCTCATTATAATCGGTAGGGGGATATCGGATTTAATAGAGGTCGGATTTAATAATAAGTTCGTAATATTAGCGAGGCGATAAGAATTCGGGGTTGTAAATCGATAAAGCGATTTATCGGGTTCTCAAGTTCAAATTAGAATATTATAATACCTTCCTAAACGGAGGTAGATAAACTTTAATTAAGTATTATAATATATTAGTTTACGTAGTTCCGTATTGTATAATTGGGTATAAATGTATAAAATAATTAAAATTAAAGAAGGAAAGAGGGACAAGTTAAAATCTAGGCTTTAAAGTTACATATTTATATAGGATGCGCCTAGATTCTGCCAGCCTCGACCGCCTTCTTTATCTAATCTAATAATATACGTAAATACAATATACAGGTCGCAGTACTAATTGAATAAACGTATATATTAATACCGCTAGTATAGCCAATTAGGGCGCACGCATTAATAGCGCTAATAGGTCCTATAAGTATTATAATAAAATAAATAGGATATAATCTATAGTACTAAATCCTAGTCGTTACAATAGTAATAATAGACCTACTATAAATTAAACCGGTTATAGTAATACTATTTGCATTAATACTATAGGTATTAGAGAGGCCGCTATTCCTATTGCTATAATTGCCCCGGCTACTACTCTAATTCCCTCCGTTACTAAATATAGCGAGGGAAATATAAAGCCTCCTTGCTAAATTGCGTAGAGAGGCCGTCGTTTATAATAGTAATAGAAGAGGAGGATGTAAATTTAGTAAATTTAGAAGTAATTTAATTAAAAAATTTAATTTTAAATAGCTATAATAATAATTCTATTTTTCATTTTACTTATATTATTTATAGATTGCGTAATTAGAGGAGTAAATATATTACTTTAGTCGATAATAAGTATTCGGTATTTACTTTTATCGATTATAATAATAATCTTATTCCCTTTACTATATCTATGTATAGCGCCGTAATAGTATGGGGTCCTTCTCTAGGTTCTCTATAGGAAAAACTGTGCGGCGATAAGCGCCGTCGGATAAAAACCCCCAGCTACTTTCGGTCGCGATTAAATCGCGCCTTCTCCTTCCCGATTCCATCTATAGCGGTTCTTACCCACCGCTATAGCGAACAAATACGTCCCCTCTATTATATTCCACCCGATATTAGAACAGATGTTCTAGTATTATAAATAAAATAAAATAGTTTTTACGCGTATATTACGGCCTCGCGATACTCTCCCTCCAATTCGATTGCTAGGCGGTACTTATTTAATTTGCCTAATTTAAGTGCCTACAAAAGGATTTTCTCTACTCTAATTCTATTATCTAAATAAGCCTAGAGTTCTTTCCGTATTTGTAGCGAATCGGTTACCGTTGTCTAATATTCTTCTATCTATAAATATCCAAAAACGAAATATTTAAACGTTTCCTCCCCGGCTCTGTACGAATAGAATAGCGTTATAACGTCCGGCACCTTCTTCCGGAAGAAGAAAGACCGGAGCCCGATAATTCCTATTCGGGTTTAGGTAAGGAGGGAGTTTTATACTTTTATTAATAGGTATAACTTATTATTATCCTCTAATAATTAGTTTTTCTTCTTCTTTTTCTTTTTTACCCTGACTATATACTATTTAATAATATTATTAATAAACTTTATATTAAAGTTAATAATAGTAAATTTATATTGCTAACTTAATTTAATTACCGCCGCCGCTATTTAATAATTATAATATAATACTTATTCTCTTCTTATAATATCCTTTAATTATTCCTCTTAATCGATAATAATTAGTTTTAATATTTATAATAGGGGTAAAGGCATTCCTATTTCCGAAGGTAGTCTTACTACTAATATAATAAATTTCTCTATTAGTACTTATTCCTTAATTTATTTAGCTTTAATAATACTACTTTCGGGTCGGTTAATAAGTAATCGACCTCTTATTCTTATTTAGATATAATTAATTACTTAGGCCGTAATCCTTCGGACGAATTTAATTTAGTCCGTTCGGGTAAACTTCTCTTCGAAAGCCTTTACTTTTTTATTAAAATAGAAGTCGAATAATAGATAAAACGTTTCCGTCTCTAGGTTTTTTATTAATATAATTTTATACGCCCTAATAATAATTTTTAAATATTTAATTTAATATTTAACCAATTTAATTACTATCCTTCGCAATTTCCTATAGATTTCGGTCGGTTAATAGAAGGCTAAAGCTCTATATATAATAATACTTCGAATATATTTAATATAAATTTTTTTCGTTTATATAAAAAAATAACCCTAAATTTTCGCTATTAATTATATTAAAACGTTTATTTATATAATTATCTTTTTCTTTACTATTTCCGCGTATATTCGATAATTAAGCTTCTAATTTAATTAAATCCCTAAGAATCTTATTAATTCTATCGATTAAAGTATTACACCGCCGATTTAGAAAACTTCCGTTCGTAATTCCTTCGTCCGCGTAAAATATATAAATTCCGTTTTATTCGCTTTAAATTCTATCTTTCTTTCGGCTACTTATTCGGAATAAATTTCTTATACTGCTTAGAAAGTCCTACAATTTTCTTCTATTATTTTAACTACTATAATAATATTAATATTATTAGTAAAATTAATTGTAATTATATTTTTAATTATAGTTAATTTATAATATAATAAAGTAATAAAGAGAATAAAAAGGATTAGTAAAAAGAGGGAGCCCTAGGGCACTCCTACTATAATATTATAAGGGTTAAAGGTTTCGTCGTCGAAGAAAAGGAAACTTTTTCTTCCGGTAATAAAATTATTAACCTATTTAAAAAGCTATTATAGGAATTATATTTCCTATAAGGTATATAGAAGCTACTTATAATTAACTCTATTAAATATACCCTTTAAATCGAAGAATATAAGAGACGTTACAATTTTAAATTTCTAGGCCGAATAGACCGTATCGGTTACTACCCTAATTATAAACTATATTAAATAGCCCGCCCGATTACTTATTTAACCTTCCGGGAGGAGGTTAAATTCTTTTACTACTTATATTAATTTTATAATAATTAAAGTTTCGAAAATATTTTTAATATTATTTAATAGCGAAATCGGCCTCTATACGCCGGTTAACTTTTATTACTTAGTACTTTTTCCTAGCTTTTTAAAAATAATTACTTTCGTATTCTTAAACTATTAGGGGAAATATCCGAACCGAAGGCTCGCTATAGCGAAAACCGCTATAATTTATCTAAATAATACTTTACAAATTTTTAAAAACTTGTTTAAGAATTAATCAATACCTAACGCTTTATTCGGCGCTATCCTTAAAAAGATTTCTTTAATATCCCCCTTAATAATTTAATTATTAATAATTATTAAGGTATTGCTATTTAATAATTGAATCTAATTTAATAAATAATTTATAAGAATATTTACTTTTAGGAAGAATCGGTTAGTAAAAATATTTACCTTACTACTATAGTTTTTAATTTCGTTTACTTCCTTATTAAATTTAAAAGCTAATAATTTAGGCGGATTTATTAAACGGTAATTCCGAATTTAAACCTACTTTTTTAATAGTTAAAATTTATTTAAATCCTTCGATATAGAAGCGATATAATTTCGCTATTTCGCCGTCTAAATCTTTAATATAAATCGTTTCTTCTTTATTATTACTTCTATAAATTCCTTCTAATTTAAAGGCGTTTTATTTCCGAATTATATTTACTATTTCCGTTGTGTATCTTTCGTCGCTATTTTATATTTTAAATTCTATTAATCCGTTTATTTTCCCCGACCTTTCTTCTAATATAGGACGAATTCTTCCGTAATATTAATAAATTCTCCGTCGAATTTATTAAATATTAATTCGAAGTCTTCTATTATAATAATTTCTTCTAAGACCGATATCTATTTCTCTACCGTATCCTATACCTTTTTTACATTTATAAAGTTCTAACTATAATTTCCTTTTTCCTTAGCCTTCCTATTCCATTTCCCAATTTAGATTTAAATTTTTTAAAAATAATAATCCGAATTAGTCTATTCGTATCGTTAAATTCCCTAATATGTAGCCTTAATATTATATAATATTTATATATAATTAATCGTCCTATCTTTTTCGCTTCGTATTATATTACCGAACTATATTAATTCCCTACGAAGGGTTAATAAATTCAATTTCTATTATTATACCTAAGTAAAAAACTTTATAGTTCTTAGGTTAATTCTATTTTCTAAGTCTTAATTGGGATAATAGAAGTTAAAATCTCCGACGGCTATTTAATAGCCTTGTAGGGGTTTCTCTTCGAAGAGTTCGAGGAAGGGAAACCTTTATTAATATTCCGGCGTACTATTTATAAAAATAAGGGAGTAAATAGAGTAAATAATTATTAATTCTTATAAATTTTTAAATATTATTATAGTCTAATCCTTTTCTAATCGGAAGTCTAAATCCTTAAAATTCTACTTCTTATTTATATAAATTGCCGCCCTACCCTTCTCTAAATAATTAACGCTATAATACTTACTACTTTTCGGCCGGTAAATATCTTTATTTAAATTTCTATTTAATTTTTAAATTATTATAATATTATAAATCTCTTCCTACTCGAATAAAAGTTTCCCTCTTTCGTACGACTTCCCTATATTCTAATAGAGTATTTTTAATTAAATTATTAATTACTTTATAAAAAAATTCCTTCTAATTTAACGGCGAATAAAGTAAATATTATATCCTTAGCGGCAGTTATATATATAACGGCTATAGAGCCGGCACGAATACGGTCGCTAACGTTTTAAAAATATATATAAGCGTTTATTAGGCTAATTTAATTTATAAATTTCGGCCGAAAATTATTACTAATTACTTTAATTTTAAGTCGGCCTCTCTTTACGCTTCTAATAAATAATTTTTCTAAAACTATAATAGAACGGGAATTAGGGGGGGGCGTCGGAAATAATAACGTCCTCTTCAATTTTAATTATTGGCTCTAATACTAATTTAACCGGTCCTTTACAAGTAGTAAAATTGTAGGGCCTTTTAATATATATAATTAAAGTTTTCGTATAGGCCGTTTTAACGAATAAATATTATTTCTTATTGAAGGCGAAATACTCCGACTTCCTATATAACTTATAAAAAATTAGGAAACTATCCTTATTTAAAGGGCAATTTTCTTTATTAAAACGAACCCTATTATATTTAAATTAACTATAATAACCGTAAACGTCCTCCTAGCAATAGAATTTCGTTATATATTTAAATCCTTAATATTTAAAGTATTATTAAATAATAGCCGTAGCTTAGAATAGTTCGCAAGAGTATATTCCGCCATCCTAAAGGAAGAAATTCTCTTAGAAGAAGATCGCCGCCTTTATAATCGCAACTTCTATTAAGATTATTCCCCTTTCTTCCTTATTACATTTCTTCCAAATTTTTACGCAAATAATATCCGCCTCCTTATTCTTCTCTTTTATTTCCTTTAACGTTATATTATATAATTTTTTATTAAGGCTAGCTTAAGGGATTCCTTTAATTAAAATTCTTATAATATTAAGGGTTATAATAGCCTCTATTCCAAAGACTTCCTTCGTTTAAATATAGTACTTCTAATATTATTTACGTATAAATTCGTCGAAGACTATAATATAGTCGCTACTCGTTACTATTTAAATAGCTATTCGGACTATTTTATATAATTTCTCCTTTAAAACGTTTTTAATCGCTTACTTTATATTTTTATTTAATTATTTAACGTACTAGGCGGAAATCGAAATTCCTTTAATTATAAGCTAGCATTCGTAATTAGAAGGGATAAACTTTAGGGTAGTAATAGTAATTAATTATTAGAAAGTAGCGCCGATCTTACTTAGTAATTTCGTAATAATATCGGCCTATCTCTTCGGCGCTTTTTAAATACCCTTCTTAAATTCTTTAAGAATATCCTTCTTTAAATTATTAAAATCTTTTTTAATAATAAACTAGTTCTCGCTAGCCTTATCTATTTTAAATATCCGGGACTTACTTTTCTTTACTTAAATTTTTATAAATTCGAAAAGTAATTTTCGAACTTAATAATAATCCTTGGGCGAAACAATATTATAATCTATAGACTTATTCCCTTAGGTAATAAATCTCTTTATAATTTTATTATTATCCTCCGTTTTTTCCGAAGTTTTTGTAGCGAATACAGCGTCGGGGTCGTTATAACTAAAAATACTTCTAAAGGGGTTATAAACACTATTCTCGAATCTACGCGCGCCTCTATTAATTATTATTAGTAGCGACGGCTCAATACTATCGCTATATTCGTCGCAAGATATTATAAAGGGGGTAAACCACCCTCCTAAGTCGATTGCCGTTATTGATTTTCGTTTTGGAACACTTCCTAACCAGAAATCGGCGTTTCCGGTTTCAGCGTCGTTTTTAGAACTTTTGCGGCCTAAATAGTTAATTTACTTTTATCGATTGTAATTTTACTACTTATTATATTATATTGTTATTAAAGCTTTTTAAATTAAAGGCCTTATATTTAGCCGACGGTATCTTTAAGGATTTTATTATTTATTATTATAAAATCTAATTCTAAATTAGTTATTATATAGAAATAATTATAATATTAGTATATAATTTAATAGAAAATTACCCGGGGATTTAGGTATATTATAACTTAAATTCTATAACCGTTTAATATTTTAATTAAATAGGTTAATCACTTTTATAGAAATATACGTTAGCCGCTATTTATTTATAAATTTGCCCGTTTCCCTTTACCGAATACTTAATATAATTATATAAAGCGCCGCGAAATTATCGATTACATTATTACCCCGCCCCTAATAATGAAAAGCGATGTTGAGGAACCTTTATAATTCGAAAATAGGACGATATTCTATTCGTAGGAAGACGAATATATTTTAATAATTATCGAAGATTTCGACCTTAAGACTATTAACCGCTTATTATTTATTTAATAGGTAAAGTACGTTACGAAGTAAGGATTTATATAGTTAGAAATTTATAAAGTACGTTCTAATACCCTATTAATTACGGACCCCGCTCTTTAAATTAAGCCCGCGATTTACCGGCTAATTATTAATTAACAAAAGTTTAATACGGATTATTGTATCTCTATCCATTATATTTATTATTTAAGCGATTTAATTAATTTAGTAGATATTAGAAATTTAATAGTAGTTAATTTTAAAACTCTACGGGACTTATAAGCTTTGAGCGTTCCGTATTTTGTATATAGAAATTAATAAAATTATAAAGGAAGTTAGGGTAGAGGAGGAAACTTAGGTTAAAGAAGTAGAAGAAGGTATTTTAAATTTTAAGGAATAAAGAAATAACGAAGGCGTTATCGATAGAAGGGTAAGGATAGGAATAGGATAAGTAGGAAATTTATTAATAGATTTATTAATTAAAGAAATAATATAAGAGATTATAGTTGGTAATAATATTAAATATAAGAAGTTGTTAAGTAGGCGCTTCTATTTCTAAATTGATGTTTACGTTAGTAAGGGATTTAAAACTACTATTCGCGCTATTAAGATTGCTAATAAGGTTTACTTTAATAGTAAATTGGATAAGGATTCCTAATATTATAAAGAAGTTATTAAAATTGTTAGAATTATTAAAGAGGATGTCGTTAAATTCTACAAGAAAGTTAATAAGCCCCCTAAAATTAATATATAAATTAAGGAAAAGTTTCCTAATTAATATTGGAATGGAAGTATATTGACGTTTTTAGGTTTAGGAAGGCTATAGTTATTCCCTTTTACTATTCTTACGATTTAAAGATCGGATTTAAATTAGGCGAGTAAGCGCCCTATATAAAGTCGAGACCTTTTAACCCGGATGAGTTAAGCGTAATTAAAAAATAGATTGACGATAATTTTAAAATTGGGTTTATTTGCTTATCCTAATTAGAAGCTACTTCCTAAATCCTTTTCGTAAAGAAACTAAGCGGTAGAATAAGAATTTATATAAATTATAAAAGTATTAATAATATTACATTTAAAAGTCGGTACCCCCTTCCTTTAATTAAAGAAACCCTTAATATTATTTATAAAGCGAAGATCTTTATTAAATTTAATATTATCGCCGCTTTTAATTGTATCCGCATAATAGAAGGGTACGAATCGTTAATTACTTTTATTACCTATTTCGGCCTATTTAAATCCTTAATTTATCCTTTTAAATTATAAAGAGCCCTAGGTACTTTTTAAAATTATATTAATAATATATTGTATAATATTTTTAACGTTTATATAACTATTTACTTCCATAATATCCTGATCTTTTCTAATAATAAAACGGATTATAAATACTATATTAATAATATCCTTAGCCAATTAGTTTAGGTGGGTTTATAAGTGGATATCGATAAGTGCGAATTCTATATTAAAAAGACTAAATATTTAAAATTAATTATAATATTTAGGGGTATTGAAATAGATTTAGAGAAGGTTAAAATTATTATTAATTAGTAGTCCCTTACCTTTAAAAAGTTCCTATAGAGTTTTTTGGGCTTTGCTAATTTTTACCGGCGTTTTATTAAAGGGGTTTCAATTATAGCCGTACTATTATACAATTTTACGAAACGAAATACTAAATAGAAATAGACCGTAGCCTAATAATCCGCTTTCGAAACATTGAAGGCTACTTTTAGTAGTAAAACTACTTTACATATTTATAATTAGTCTAAGAAGATTATAATCGAAATTAATACTTTTAATTAGGCTTTTAAAAGAATACTTTCCTAATACAGTAATAATAAAGTATTCTAGCCTATAGCCTACTTTTTATTAAAATATACCGCCGTAGAATATAATTATAATATTTATAATAAATAATTATTAATTATTATTAAAGCTTTAGAAGAATACAAGCTAGAATTAGAAGGAGTATAATAGCCGTTTAATATCGTTATAAATTATAAAAATTTAAAAGCTTTTACTACGAATAAGTAATTAACCCCCCGTTATATATACTAATTATAGTTCTTATCCCGCTTTAATTTCTTTATCTACTATACCCCGGGTTCGAAGAACCTTCGCCCCGACGCCTTAAGTAGGAAATTAGAGGACGTACCTTTAGATATAGAGGATTATTACCTAAAAATAAAGAATTGTAAGTTTATCGATCTAACCCGCTTTGAGGATAGGTTCCTCAAATTATTAATTATAAATACCGACGATTTAAAGTTCGATAAAAAAGTTTTTTGTTCGCGCGACATATGTTAGAGGAATTAAACAAGTTTATAAACAATATTATTGAAAAGAGCTATACTTAGTCTACGTTAATATAGGAGGTAATAGTGTGAGAAGATTCTGGGCGTTTGCTGCACAGACCGCTAGTCCTTTTGCGCTGCAGGGCCTTTGCCCTGCACCCTCTTTGACAGCGGTTCTGGCACTTCCTAGAATCCCCTCCTTTGCAGACCTTCGTTCTTTAATCGCTAGCTCTATATAGTTAGCGATCCCCTCCAGCTTTAGTAGCTGGATCTCTCTCTCAATATATAATCATTCCCTTTATTCGTAATCCATCTCATAGGTCATAAACCATCTATCGCAACGCTAATCTACGCGACCTCCCAATAATTAAAAATAATTAATCCCTTAAATTAGCGATACAATTTACGCTTTAATAACTATAACCCTTCTAAATTAGACGAACTTCCTAACAACCTTCTAAGTCGACGATTTACCGATATCCTACCCTATAAAGATTATCCGGAATCTTTCAAACGAACTTTTACCCTTAAATGAAACTATATTATTATTAGTATTTCTAGCTATGACGATTTTAAATAATAGTAATAACCTCGCCGATACGGCAACCCTTATTTAATTTAAAGGCGAGGGAAATTTGGGCGATTGGGAATTAACTCTCTAGGTCGTACTAAATTGCGCTAACTTTACAAATTATATATTTAATTCTAAAGATAAACCGGAACTTAAAGATAAAGATTCAATAATATACGAGACGTAGCGAATTAATAGAGCTAAAATAATTACTACTATTTATAATACCCTAAAAGTAGAGAATATTAGAACGACCCTCTAAATTAATAAATAGAATCCTAGGGATAAAAATCCTAACTATTATTACTAATTAATTCTTAAAACCGTTACTAAAGTAACCGACGAAACTAGGGTAGACGTACTTTAAAAATATTTATTACTTAAGAAATAATCGTTTAATACTATAAAATCCTTCCTATCCTACTATAATATATACTATAAATATATAACTAATACCAACCTTAATATTAATAAAGAATTTAAGATAATTATCCTATTCAATATAATTAGAAATTAATATCCTATTAAAGTAAGACTCTAAGCAATCGATATAGAGAAGAAGACCCTACTACCTCTAATCTTTTTGGGTAAATTTAATACAATTAGTAATAGCGAACGCCGAAACCCGATTCTTAACGTATTAATATAGGTTAATAATAATAATAAAGATAATAAGGATAATAAGGAAAGAAAGAGAGAGATGGAGAAGTGTTCTATATATAATAGGGATATTACTAAAGGCTATAAGTACTTCGATTATAGTTATTATAAATATCTAAAGACTCTAAACTATTAAATATATAACCTAGAGAGGGCCCTAAATATATAGAGAAAGAAGAAGGAATTAATAGAAGTAAAGACTACTAACTCTAGAACGGCTACGGCTACGGTTAATATAAATAATAGATTTACCTATCCCTTATTAAAGAGTTCCCTTCTATATAGTAATATTAATAATTTTATAGTATTAAGCCGTAATAATTCTAATTATAATAATTAGGATTTTTAGTAGAGCCTATAACTAATATAAACGTTAAAATCCAATAGGCTCTTAAAGTAAATAATAATATTAATAATAATAACCCGTTACGTAATAAGGTTCTCTACGATTCTAGGTGCGCTACTAGTATATTCAACCATTTTAAATAGTTTATATATATAGAACTACTTATCGAACGCTCTAAATACATTATAGGTAATGGGAACTCTATATATTCGTACTATATAGGTACGGTAGAATTAACCCTCCTTATAATTAATTAACGTATAATTAGGGTAAAGATTAAAAACGTTTAGTATTACCCTAATGTTCTAGTTAATTTTATTACCTCTATTAGCTTTTTTAATATTAGTATAGAATAGATAATAAAAAGTAATTAGATCTTTTATAATAGATATGTCGTATAATGCAATTAAGCTAGTAATATCCCTACCCTCCCTACTATACTTCCTAATAACTTCGATTAAACGTACGAACTCCCTAGGGCTTTAATAGTATTAATAATATATAAGATAATGTATAAACGATTAATATATATTGGTAAATAATAAGTCATTGAAGCATACGTAAAAGTAAGTATTCCTATAAGTAGATAAAAGGAGGATGATTATGAGGTATATAATATATTAAAGATAACCGATAAAATACCTAAGGTAGTTTACGGTATATCGGTAAAGAAAGTTCTATAATACGTACGTATAAACGTTACTAATTATAATTAGCTAGGGTATATAAGCGTTAAATACGTCGTATATTTTACCTATATAATAATAATTTATAGATGGGTTCGCTTTATTATTAATAAAAGTAATACCTTTAGAGTAATAGTAGAATAGAAAAGGTTTATAGAATTATAGATTGGTCTAAAAGTTTATATTATTAGCTTCGACGGTGGCCTAGAATTTAAATTAGCGATAATAGAGTTTAAAAATAGTAAGCTCGATAAATAAATAAAGTAAGAGGGTATTAAAATTTGGAAAACGATACTATATATACTATAGATAAATAGCTTAATTGAATTAATTAGTAGATTGATTATAATAAAAACTAGAACCGTTATCTAAGAAAATAAAATTCCTATAGTTCTTTAACTATTTATAATAGACGCTATAATTAGAGTTATAAATCTCTTTCCTACTAAAGTAAATAAAAATAATAATAAAATAACTCCCTATAAATTCCTTTATATTTATACTAATTCTTTAATAGACTAGAAGAAACTATACTTTAAGTACTTACAAAAGTATTAATATATCGCCTATTATTATATTAAACCCTAGAAACGCAAATAAAGCAATAAATTTACCCCGCGAGCGCGCAAAGCCTACCTCTTCAACTATAGTAACGAATACGGCCGTATTTATTAATTATATAACCCCGAATTTCACGAAATAATCCGAACCAATACGGTTAAATTTGTAGAAAAGGAGGATAATAAAAATAAAGAAAGAGAGGATAAGCCTTAATATATAATAATCTTCGAAGATTATAGCGTTTAAGAGATAAAAGACGTAGCGGAATAAGAGAAGGAAGTAATAATAAGGGTAATAGGTAGAACGCCCCCAATAGAAGCGTAAAGGCAAGAAATTAAACCACAACACGAATCTTAACCCAAACTTCCCCCTATAATCCTCGAAATACCGCGTTACTACCCCACTCCATCAACAATTCCAAGACTACTAATTTAAAACATAGAATAATAGAACGTACTAATTCAAGACCAACCTCTACAATCGATTAAAGAATAGGAGGAGGATTAAGAGTAAGAGGAGGATTAAAAGGATTAAAAGCAAAAGGAGGAGTAAGAGTAGGAAGAGGAGTAAGAGGAGGAGTAAAATACTATAGAATTTAACGACTTAAACGAAGAAGACCCTATTCTACTAAAAGATAGCCCATTCAATAAATCACACTCTTCTAATAAATCTAATAAATCCTCGAAAGATACAACAACTCCCAGCAAGTCCTCGAAAGATACAATAATTCCTACCCCGCGCAGCAATTTTAGAATGCTTAATATAATCAAGAGGTTTATATCCCTATTAACCTTCAAACCTCTTCAAAACCCTATAGAGCTCTAGAATATACTATCCTCCCCAACTCCCAGAGCGCCAACAAACCCGCCGTCTCCAAACCCTATACAAAGACCCTTTACTCCCCTAATTCCTCTCCTAATAGACCAACCCTCTTTAAAGCCTATAATAAATACTATAAATAACTCTATACCCCCAAAGGTATATAAAGGTCGCCTAAAGAGAAATAAGGCCTTAAAGTTAGAAGGATTCAAATATAGCAAAGAATAAGTAACGGATAAATTAAGTAAGCTACTACTCTATTATAGAATAATAGAACCAAACCGTTTAATAAGACCACTACCCATTTAATACTTTACAACTATAAAAATACTAAAAGAAATTAATAACTATATTAATATCGAACGAATTATCCTAAAGAACTATAAATAGGCCAAAAAACTCTCAAATTTTAATATATATTAGTTTCTAGCTATATAAAAGTAAGTAAAAGTATTAGAAAACTAATAAGTATAGACTTTAGTAAAGAAGATAACCGATATAGACGTTCTACTTAGAAAATAGGTATATAATGAGAAATTTAACTTCAATATATAAGAGTTTCAAGCTAGAATTAAATAGGTAGCTTACGGCAATAAAGAATAAGAATTATAGGATATTAAGGATGTATATACCGCCGTAGCCAATAGTACAAGCCTTCGAATCTTCCTAATCTATATAGCTATTTACAATCTAGAATATTAATAGTTCGATTTCAATACAACCTTTTTCAATGCCTCTATTCCTAAGGGAAAGAAGTACTATATTGAATAACCAATTAGGCTGGCTAAATTAGACCTAGTATACCTTTTGGGCAGGGCTCTATACGGGTTAAGACGGAGTCCCCTATACTAATTTAATACTATAAATCCGATATTAAAAGTATTAGGCTTCCTTCTATTGGGCATAGATACTTATCTCTACATTAATAACGAAAGGGGAGTACTAATTATACTCTATATCGACGACCTCCTTATAGTAGTACTAAAGAATAACAATATCATTAATATTTCTAAATAATTAAGGGTTAAATTCAAATTTAAATCTATAAGGGAGGTAAGAACCTTCCTTAATTATAATATTATTTGTAATAGAAGAGAATATACGGTATTCGTATTATAATAACGATATATACTTACCTAGCCCCCCCGGGGACCGCCTAACGGTTGTAACATGGTTCGCGAACCATTACATTCGCTCTTTCCCGTACTGTATAAAATATGGTTCCGCTACCGTAACTCGCTTACTATCGTTCGCAAACAGTATATTCAAGCCACATCTAGCAGGAGCAAAAGAGATTCTCACCTAATTATATTTCCCTATAGTAGGCGCTTAGTAGGCGACTACAAACTTAATTAGGGAGTCGCGACCGATACCCTATATAGGTCGGTCTTATACTATTACAGTCTTACAAAAGTATAATTAAAAATTTTAATTAGGTACTATAGTATAATATAGCTGCCTATCGCCTACTTAGCATACAATCTACCCCAGCGCCTACTTCCCGCGCCTATTGTCCGTACCCGCCTACGTACGGTCCACCCCGCTGCCCGGCACCCGGCATTATATTATACCCCGACCCAACCCTAGTACTATATTATACCGCTGCCCGGCACCCGTATTCCTAGTACTATACCGGCGCCCGGCGTTGCGCGCCGGTACAGAATATACAATACGATTGAATACGAGCGTTATAATTGAATGCCTGCGAACGATATAATTAAATACAATAAAAATGTATACGGCGTATAACGGGTACTATATTATAGCGACTAGCGAATATAGCTAGTATTAGATTTTTAATAGTTAGCGGAGGTTCGGAAGAATAGTCTAGTATACTATTCTATATACGAATAAAAAAGAAATATACCGCTTAGATATTAAATATATATATAAACTTCTAGATATTAGATAAGACGAAGTAGAAGAGATGAGATGATATTAAAGTATACTATATTGCAAAGACGTAATATTAGTAATCTAATTATATAGAGAATATTATATAACTATACGTACTTTTTCTTATACTATAGAAGACCCCTATCATATATCTAATTATAAATAATTACGATAGTTAGAACAACGAGTTGATTACTACTAAACTAAATGATTATATTAAGATAATATCCCAATTTACTTAAATTTATTTCGGCTAATGGCCGGCCTTGTATTAGTCCTTAAACTTCGATACGTCGACGATATATATACAGTCGGTTTAAATAGTTAGAAGGCTAATAATAATAGGCTCGCTAGTATTAATTACTTTAAAGTCGAGTAATATAATTATATTACTTAGGACGACCTTTATTAGTATAAGAAAAATACGGCGTTTATACTTACAGGTTATTTCGTATATAAAAATATAATCGATACAACCTAAGTCCCCGTTTCAATAACGAATATAGTTACTAATACTAAAGGTATAACGTTTGTAAGCCTTATATTATACTTATTTAATTAGTATTAAGCCTTGAATCCATACCCGAATATAATTTCAGAATTTATTATAGAATAGATTATAGATTTCTTAGGTATATATATAGTTTCGGAGTATTGTACTATCTTTATAATAATGATATGGTATAATATGGTATAATATGGTATAATGTAATAGGGAGGTAATAGTATATTAGACCGACGGATATATAATAGATATATAATATATTTACTACGTTTACGCTAGCCATCTCCTTATAAATATAGTAGGCGGGAAAGGGGTAGATTTGGCGCGGGCAGATCCGAAGGAAGAACGCTAATATAATATCACGGGGCGAGAGGGCACCGTTGGGGGTAGGGTAAGATATGCGTTGTTGTACGAAGGAGAGGAAAGGAAGTGTGCGTGGAGGACTAGCTATATAGGCGAGAGCCCAGATAGGCCAGTCCGTGCGCGCGCACGTGAGACTGCACGTAACGGAGCATATAACTAATACGAGTATATAGCTCTAGGCTATAGTACGAAGTACTAGTATGGTATATATGCGGTTAGTGTAGTGCAATTACATTATAGGTTAGCCCTATAATATTATCCTCCCTCAAAAGAAGTTCGTAGAGTTGAAAAAATCTATATATATACGTATAATAATAGACCTATTCCTTTATAAACTATTATAATCTACGAATTGCGTCGGCGGTAACTTTCCTAATTAAATATCTATTAACCGTCGTATTACTTTACTAAATACTAGGTACAACTTATCCTCTACATCCTTACTAACTATTATATCCGTTATAAACGTTATAACCGTATTTAGAAATAGCCTCGTTATATCGATTACGGAGGCCGTCTCCCGTTGGAGGCGAACGGAGCGGCGCCGAGGGGGCTTTAGTATTAGAGTAGGCGCGGGGGTGGCTAGAAAAGGCGCCGGGGCGGCTAGAGAATTGGAGGCGAGCCGGTAGAGGAGGCTTTAAACCTCTAGTAGAATAGGTTTATCCGGGTTCTTATAGTAGAACTACTATAGGTAATATTCGTAATCGATAATATTACTAACGGGTTCCTAAGTAGGGTTGCCGGTCTTCTACTTAATATAGTAATACTAATATAAATTGCCTCTAAATTAAGTGTAGTCGATGAACTTTTCGAAATCCTATTCCTTACGTTCCTCCTAATTATTTATTCGGATTATTACCCTCCTATCGTTAATTTTAATATTAATTGAAGTATTTTAACCGGGTAATCCCTTACTAAACTATAGTTATACTATAGAGATGTAAAAGATTAATAAATATTTTATATTAGTAAATAGGGCGAGGTAAACTATATAAGACTCGGTTCGGACGATTTTAAAGGGGCCTTCCTACTATAGGGAGAATTTAGCGTATAGGCAACTACTAGCGAAGTTAATTATATTTAATAAAACTATATCGCTAACGTAATATTTAGGCGAATTAATATATTTTTTATTAGTATTATCTTTATATTACGCTTATATACGCCGCGATTATTAGATTACAAAGTCCCAAATCTTTTAAAAGCAATCTGCCAACTCGTTAGCCTTATAATACTCTTTAAACTAAGCCGGTAATAGGTTTGGCGGCGGTAGGGTACGGGGTTCGGTACCTATATAGAAGTAATAGCCGTAGTTAATAAAGAATAGTAAAATCCTTATTAATAATAAAATAGTATTATTATTAGCGAATTCCGCGAATACTAGCTACTTTACCCAATCTATTTATATTTAATTAATATAGAATTTTAAAAATTATTCTATCTCTATATTAATACGTTCTATCTAAGTATTAATTTATAGGTGGAAAGCGGAGGTTAGTTTGCGAATAACGGATAATTTCTTATAGAAGGTAGATTAGAAACGTAATATAAATTAGGTGCCTCTATCGGATAGGATATTATCTAGTAGGCCGTAAATCGAATAAATGCAGTCGATAAAACGGTCGGCCAATTCCTCGGCCTCGAAGGTTATAATCGCGATATAATAATATATCTTTATAAGGCGGTTAATAATAACGGCGACGTATTTAAAAATCTGGCCCAAATAAGTACTTGCCGGCAGCGGAGTAATATAATTAATAGAAATATCCTTCTAAAGTATTAGAAAGACGGCTATAAATTTAAAATAGCTAATAGAGCCGCACTTTAAAGATTTAGTCTTTATATATAGGAGATAACCTTTATAGAAAAGTCTTATATCGTTATATATCCCTTCCTAATAAAAGTCGTATTATAGAAGTTTGTACGTAGTATTACGGCTAGGGTAGCCTATACCGGGGGTATTATATTGTCGGTTAATTAATTAGAACTAGAAATTCTTATTATAGGGATCGATAATAACTTTATCGCGCTACTTCGTAATACTATTAATAGTATAATATTCCGAGAAGGCTTTATAGAAGACCTTCTTAATAATTAATAATTATTACCGATAGGATTCGTCTATTAAGTAAAAGACCAATTCTTATAAGAAGATGGATATTTTGTAGCTAATACGGATTAGGTCGTTAATCGATTTAATATTAAAATCCTCTTTATTTAATAAATATAACGAGAAGTTAGTAGCGGAGTCTTCGAAGCAACCCTCTTCGAACTATAAGGGGTCGAATAGGGCTCGCTTATAGGCGACCAAGCGGTCGTCTTCTTCGCTATTTAAGCGATCGTTGGGCTTACGATTCAAGGCGTCTAATCGTAAATTCTTCGAACCGGGGGTATACTTAATTAAGAAATTGAAGCGAGATAGGAATTGAGATTAGCGTATATATTATTGGGTAAACTACTTATTAGTTGTAAAAATCTATAGATTCTTATAATCGGTTAAAATATCGAACGGCTACTAGGCCCCCTCGAACTCTAGCCTCTACTCCTCTAGGGCCTTAATAATAATTAATAACTCTTTATTATAAATATTATAGTTATATTCCTACGAGGTATATTTGGCCGAGAAGTAAATTACGGGGTAGAGAATACCGTTATTACCAAATTGTAAGAGGGTACCGCCGGCGGCCTAATTAGAAACATTTATTTCAATAATAATCTTCTTAGTTTAATCGTAAATTTTTAGAACAGGGCCCTCCGTGAAGGCCTTCTTAAGAAATTCGAATACCTTTTAATAATTATTATTCTAAATCCAAATTACATCCTTTTTTATAAATTCGTAAAGTAGGGTCGCTATAATCGAGAAATCTTTAATAAACCGCCGGTAGAAATTTGCGAAGCCTAAAAAGGACTATAGGGACTTTTTGGATTCTAAGGCCTACTATTCCGTAATTACTTTAACTTTCTCTAAATCTATCTCGATACCTCCTAGGGTAATAATTAGGCCCAAATACTTCGTATATATTATATAGAATTTATATTTATCAATATCGATATTAAGGCCCGCCCTAACGAATCGGTCGAAGACGTTATTAATATACTATTCGTAATTTCGTACGTTATTCGAATAAATAAGGACGTCGTTAAAATATACGATTGTATAAATATTAAAGATATTATAAAGAATATTATTAATATAATTCTAAAAAGCCCCGGAGGCGCCTTATAAATTAAAAGGAATAATTAAGGACTTAAATAGGCCAAACCGTATTATAAAGGCGGTTAGCTATTTATAACCCTATTTAATACGAATCCTATTAAATGCTGTAATAATATCGAATTTGGTAAAGATTTTAGTGCGGTAAATTATATCTAAGGTCTCTTTGATAAATAGCAATAGGTAGCGGGACTTGAAAGTTATATTATTAATACCTTTATAGTCGACGTAAATACGGACTCCGCTACTGGGCTTCTTAACGAATAAAATTAGTATTAAGGCTTCGGATTATAATAGCCTAATAAATTTCTTAGCTAAATTATTATTAATTTACTTTTTAATAATATTTAGTTCGTTAGGGTTGAAAGGGCGGCTTTACGACGTTAGGGGGGTGGCCCCCGGACGGAGTTTAAATTTAAAATTGTAAGAGTAATTGGGGGGAAGAATTTTAACGCCCTTTTATTTAAAAGTATTAGTATAGTATTAATATTATTTAGGGAATTTAGTCTAGATTTGAACGTCGGTCTTTAGGGGTTTATCGGCCTTTTTATAGAATTTAGTAACGTCCTTAAAGGTAATTTTATTAATATTAATACCGTTAGTTACGAAGTATTCGTTAATAGTTTTTTTATAGCGCGGGAAATTATTGCTGGTGCCGTTAATTTATATAGAATTAACGACCTTTACAATTCGTAGAGCTACCGTATCTTCCTTCCTTACTAAAGTATCGATCTAACGGTAGTAATTATTATTAAAGAATTTTTTATACCTATAACTTCGGCCTAATAATACCTCCTTAATTATTTTTGGTATTAAATTATCGCTTATACTCTTAGGATTTAGAACGCCTCCTTTTTCCTCTATTATCCTATCTTCCTCAATTATCCTCTTAATATCCTCCTCTATATTAATTCTAATTGTACGGATAATACAGAGCTTATACGTTTCGGCTAATTAGTTAAAGCTTATTATAGAGAGCTCCTTAATATCGTTAGGGTTAATAGGATTATAGGGAATACTATAGAAATAGATTGGGGTCCGGTAGTCTATAGTTTAGGTACGGATTCCTCTAGCGACGTAGTAAAGGATTAGAATTATACAGGGGGCTTAAGGAATTAGGAGAATTAATAATATAAATATTTAACCGAAGCCGGAGGGGGTTTTACCGAACGGAGTAGTACTTAGACAATTAGCTATACAATTCTTAAACCGGTTGAACCTTTAGCGGGCGGCCCTTTTTACAATTACAAAAATAGAAAGGCGGCGAGCAGACTCCGTCTTAAACTCCGTTTACAACAATTCAAATTCCTTCTCGTTAGGTACTTCCTTATAAGAAGGCTTCCTATACGTAGGGCGTATACTAGGCGCGTTAAAACAGAACGCAAAGAGATGCCGGCTTACTAAAAGGGCGTAACAATTAACGGCTCTATAAAGGAAATAACCGTATTATTCGTAGGCGGGGCTAAAACGAAGAGAATTACTAGGCCAATCGATATTAGGGGCGTAATATACTAACTAAGGGTAGCCGAAAATAACAGGGTTATCTTCGGCGAGGTCGTAAATAAATAGGTCGATAACTTCGTAGTAAACGCCTACCTACATCGTTAACCTAAAGAAATAGGTAATATTACCCTTCATTTAGCCGTTAGCGAAGTATAATAGTTTAAGGATTAGTAATTTAAAAAAGGGAAGTCGATATCGAAAAATAAAATAATAATTAATAAAATTAAAAATAATATAACCGCTATCAACGAAAGTAAAATAGTATAATTTACACGGTCCATAAAATAAATAGATAGAAAAATTTAATAAATTAAAATATTTATAACAGCTATCTACTAAAGATCTATTTATCTTAATAATATCTAACTATATAAGGACAAGCCCCTATCTTCCTCCTCCTCTTTATTTAGTAAATTAGTACCTCCAAGTACGATTTAGGTTAGAGGCTATATATTTCCCTAGCCGTAAACCGAACCAATTTTATCGCCTATAATAAGGCCGACGAAACCGGGCTAGTAAATAGGGACCGGGTAATAATAACCGCTAAAGCCGGGAATACCGGGAGCTAGAGCGCTTATATTTATAGGGGGAATAACGCCTATAGCGTTAATTTAATAACCGCCGCCGTAATTAGAACGCTACTAACCGTAATTATATTAACCCTAGGCCGGCTATTACTACTAGCCGCTATTACTACTACTATTATTATTACTATTAATATTAGTATTATTACTACTACTATTTTTATTCTTACCCTTATTCTTATTACAAAACTTAACCTCCTTCTTAAAATTAACGCGAGAGCAGTATTCGGCCGAATAATAGCTTTTTTTACTATAGCGAATATATATTCTATTCTTTATACGGAATTCAAAAATATTATTATCAATAATACGAGAGATTTAAACGTCGGAAGCAAATATAGCGTTAAAATTTATAGCGTTACCGCCCTAACTAACAATCGGCTCCGAAGTAGAGGTACCGGCAGCGGATATATTAGTACCGGTCTTATAAAACGGATTAATATTCTTTATACACTAATTGTTATTTTCTAAATACTTAGTTAGGTTGCGAATTATTATAAACTATTCGTTATACTTATTATTAGCGGGCTGAACGTTCTAATAAACGAGGGCGGTACGGATATAGTCGTTAATCTTCTAACGAAAGTAATAAATCTTTATACCGTCGTCGAAACTATATTTATCGATAAAGAGGGTAAAACGTTCCTCGAAATCCTACTATTTTATACCTCTAACTATCTTTAATTCCTCTAATTCGTAACGTAACTCTATAACAACGTCGATACTATTATACTTCTTATTAAATTCGTCGAATAATTTAAAAATAGTATCCTATTTAATAGGTTCGCTAGTAAGAACCTTATTAAATTTAGTCTTAATAGCCTCGAAAAGAAGGCCCTCGATAGAGTAGGTAATTAAAAAGAATTTAGTATATTTGTTAATAAAGATTTTAAACTCGTCCGCCTATACAAATTTAATACGGAGACATTAAATACAATACTTAATAGTATATTCGATATTAATACCTTTACTATCGAAAGTAAAGGATATAATAATACGTAATACCGATTTATAGCCGCTACCGTCACTTATAATATCGTCTTCGCTATTAAAATTATCGCTATTAAAAAGGTTATTAGGAAGATCGTTAGGAAGTTCGCTAAGGGGGTCGCTAAAGTCGCTAAAGGGAATAAAAGTAGTATAGTATTTACAAATATCGTTAATAGCCTTTTAATACTTCTCCGTCTACCTTTTATATACTTCCTTTAATTTAGTACGGAAGTCCTTAAACTCTTCCCGAAACGTAGCGATATTAATATTAAAAGTACTAATTTAATCCTAGTAAAAAGTACAAATCGCCTAAATTTCAATAGCGTACGAAGCCTAGAGAGTATTAATTAAATCGTAGTAGGAATTGTAGATAATTTTTAACTCGTTATTATAAGAGGTTTGGAGGGTAGAAAATTAATTATTATAATCCTATACTTTAAAAGTAGTCTATACCTAAAGGGTAGCAATATTACTATTGCGACGAACGAAATTATATTATACTAATTCGAATTCCTCCTCTACTTCGCAGGCTTAGGATCTAGCTACAACGATATTATTACAGAGGAGACGATAAAAGGCCGCGAAAACTATTTAGAAAATTAGAAGCTAGGCGAGGTTAAAGGCGTATTCTATAGGGATAGTAATAAAAAGCTTAACCGCTTAATTATTAAGGCCTTTAAATACTTAAGCTAGAGTAGAGAACTACTCCTAATACTCCGGGTCGATAGCTATAAAGGCACTAACTATAATAATTATAAAAAAATTATTAATTACTAGAGGAGAGTGTAAGAGAACGTTATTAAATATTAATTATTAAATTAATACGCTAAATAAGTATAAAGGGAGAGAGTACAAATTATTTAATAACGGGCTCGGTTTAGTAATTATTTAATTCGGTCGGCTAAGATCGCGATAATAAAGGTTTTAATTACGTAGGGACGAGTCTTAATTAATTAATTAATATAATTTAAATACAATTAATCTTCCTCTACTAAATAATAAGTGCGCGCAGCGTAATAATTTAGTACAATAAATTATTACGGGGCGAGAGGGCACCGTTGGGGGTAGGGTAAGATATATATTATTGTACGAAGGAGAGGAAAGGAAGTGTGCGTAGAGGATTGGCTATATAAGCGAGAGCTTAAATAGGCCAGTCCGTACGCGCGCACGTAAGACTGTACGTAACGGAGTATATAACCAATACGAGTGCATAGCTCTAAGCTATAGTACGAAGCACTAGTATGGCACATGTGCGGTCAGTGCAGTGTAACCACATCACAGGCTAGCCCTGTAATATATAAGGGGTTAATATAAGTATAAAATATGGATTTATTCGTTTGAAAACGATATTTTCTTATTGTAATTAATAATACTAGGAGGAAAGACTATAATGTATAGTATCCCGTAATTTAGATTATAAGCCTCGGAAAGAATTCGACGGAAAATATCTAGTATAGACCTCGACGTTACTAGTAGTATATAAAGTAGATTAATAATTATATTAATACTAGAAATTAGGTAGCGCGTTCGTCGTATAACTATTTCTTTAAATTTGCCAATTACCGTCGGGCGTATATAGGCGTTATTTATAAATAGGTTAATATCTAGTATTTTATCTTCTTCTATAAGGTTAAGACGAATTTAATCCTTTCAATATAGTAATTTTTTAAATAGATTAGGCGTTTGGCGGGCGATAATATTTATTTATCGTATTAAATTAGGATTAAATAGGGCGTAGGCGTTTAAGAATACAAAGCGGATAATATAAATAATACGCTCGTACTATAGAATTTATTTCTCAACGTCTCGGCCGTTAATCGTTTCTACCGTCTTTTTAAGTCGTTTGTAGCGTTCAAAATTGTTATCAATCTCTAATTAAATATATCGTCGTTAATTTGCGCCGCCTGGGTTTTGTATACTAATTTGCAATACGTATTACGTAGGCGGCCCGGCGCCGGGCCGAGATTTTCGTATAATACTAAAAAAGTGTAAGTAGAATATAGTATAATATAATATAAGACGGCGTATTGGTTTTAGGGGTAATTGTTAGTATAGTAATAATTTACTTATAATACTTTTCTTCCGCTAATATATTTAATAACCTTGGCGGATTATACTCTTCGTATATATTTGCGTAGTGTATACCTAAATGGATATTAGGCCGGAGTGCCTTCTTTATATAATCTTATATACGTTTAGGAAGTTTAGTGGCCTCGGCGGCTGCTTCGGCGATTAGAGTAACCTCGTCTTATATATTTAGATTATTAATTATATTATTGATTATAGTGATATTTGGCGTTGTAGAACGTTGAAATATATACCTAATTAATATAGATGAGCGTTTGGATAATACTTGGGAGGGTATTTCCGTTGGCCGAGCCTTGTTTTTGAACGTATTTATTCGAGGATTTTTGGCTATACCCTCTACTATAGCCTAGTATATTATTTTATACTATTGCCGACTATATACGATATGCTAGTTTATATTATTGTATTTTAACGCTTTATTTCTAATATTTATTAATATTGAATTACTAATAGCTATGGCTGCTAGAACTCTAGGTATTGAACTAACTAGTAACTTATCGGATGGATTTTCGTAATTGCTATACTTTACTAATACCTCCTTCTAGGTATTCTATATATATAGATTAATATAGTCCTTTTCAAACTAAGCCTCAAATAATACGGGTACTATAATAGACTATCGACTATGGTATATTAATTTATAACCTTTAATATATAAAATAAGTAACGGGAGTATTGGCTAGCCTAGGGGAAATGGCTACGCTTATAATATTCGGCTATATTTAAGAACGGTTTTCGGCGTTAAGAAAGTATTAATAAATATATTATATATATAACTAATTATACCTAAGTACGTAGGGAAAATAATAAATTAATTATATTATATGGCAAATGTAATAGATATAATAGATTACCTTGTTATTAATATATATAATTAAACTTACCCTTGAATTCGGAATGTATTGGATTAGGTACCTTAATTATAATAATATCGAGGGATGGAGTTAAATCGAATAATACTGGCCGATTTTCGCTAATTCCCTACTAAGTACGATATACCTTTTTGTCCCCCTTTTTTCGAATATTTACTTCGACTTCGTACCTTATTTGTAAATACTAGTAATAGAATCGGTTTATATCTAAGCTATATTTATTTACGACCTCCTATCTATTAATTATATAGTCCGGTCTAATAAAGTAAAATCGATAGAATTTTAGTCCTATAGGCCCGGCAGTGCCTACATTTTTATCTTATTGAAGCATATCCCTAGTATAATATATAGTAAATATTAATATTATTATTAGCTTGCCGTAGATTTCTATTATTATACCCTTTTCCAATGGTATTAGGCACCCGATGGTATTAACTACGGCATCGAAATTAGCTATATAGGGCCTAAGTACTATAGGGAAAATATTGGTATTTCGGGCTCGTTTACCACCGTACAATAGTCTTGCAGGCGATTAATACATCCTTATAATTAAACGATGTATATTGCGGTAAATATCGAATCTATTAATAAAAGTAAGTATTAGATAGCTTAAGACATTAACCCTTGGATTATTAATTTTATCCTAGTATTATTTAAAAACTTCCCGGCCGTAAGTTTTAAATTTAAGGTGTGTTCGAAGTGGTGTGGTGTATGCTAATAATATAATTTGTCTATTATATAGTGGCCGCTTAAGAACCGTCTATAAGGCACGCTTTACTAAGAAAGATCCTTTTTCTATAGGGTTGTCGGGCACTATACTATATTTGTAAAACAATTTTCGAGCCTTCTTTAACTTCGATTTTGACTTCAATAGTAAATCGACCGGGGGGCTTGGATTATTTAATATATCCCTATTAAAATAGTTAATATAGATTAGTATAAACGAATCGGCTAGGTATTATAGTAGCTATTGCTCTTCATCTATACGAAGGACTAATTTATTGCCCTTGAATTTTATACCCTCGTTGGCTTATATTCTAATGCCTAATCTAGGGAATTTATTATCGATTTTATCGATAGTTAAATATTCTTGGACGACAATAGTGATCTCGCCTTTATAATCTACGTAATCCCTGGTGTAATTTTTGCCTACGGCTTTAATATAGCTAATATATAGTATGCGGTCGTCATTACTATTTAGTAAAAAATACGAATAACTATTACGATCGCTATCGAGATATTGAAAGTAAATGAAGTTTGATGGGAATATAGCTTTCCTAATATCGTTGGAATCGCTTGCGCCCGTACTAATAAAGTGGGCGTACTCCCTGGAAGTGGTTCGTATAGAGTTAGACCAATATAGCGTATAGTATAATTCGGTTGGGTTATTTACTAAATACGCTATATCTTTATATATATCTATTGTAGTATCGGAATTGAGGAAGGCTTAGAAAAGGGAATGTAGGTCTATGAAAAATAGTGGGGCTATTACTATCGATAGGTCGGCATCCAATTCTATATATAATATACCGTCTTGCTATTCATTTCGTATGGCCTATTCCTATTGTTTCTTTCGAGTAGCCGATTTAATCTTAAGCTTTTTAATTTGTAGAGGAATGTTGGCGATTCGTATATCGAATAATAATAACCTAATTTCAATATAGCCTTTGAAGGTACGTAATTATCTTAGAAGTTGTTAAAGCGCTAGTATTAGTTTACCGTCTTAGCTACGTAATTGACTAAGTAATTCGTATAATATAGTGTAATCGGCGCCTTTTATATAATTAATGTACGCGTATAGGCTAAACCCTATATAAAAATCCGATAATTCTTTAGATTTATTGTAATAATGATGGATTAACTTTAATGTATTAGTAATATTTCCGGTAGTAAAGGTAGTTCCCGGGATAGGTTTAACTATTTAATATAGTAGTATTTTGTAATCGTTTATTTACCCTTCGATAATATTATCCTCGTCTATAAACTCTTCGTTAAATCCGACGGTTTCGGGTTCCTAGTTTTTATTACGTTCGCTATATTCTAAGTCCAATTTAAATTATTCTTCGTCGAACCCTATAGGAAATACTTCGTTATAATCGATACTATAATTAATATTATTTATTATTAAACGTTCTAATTTTGCTCGGAGTATAGCATTTTGATCGATAGCGCCTATTTGAGTTAGTAATTAGAATTAATATAGATGGCGCTTAATTAGTTTACTTATTTTATCCTTATCTTCGTCCTTATCCTTATTATTATCTTCATTATTTTGGTTAGTACTATTATTACCAATTGGGTCTAATATAAACGCATTATCGTCGCTATTGAAAAGCGGGGTAAAGTTAGTATTCTGTGATTTTTGGCGTTATTGTTATTGTAGTTGATAATTAGGGATACGTACGGGTTCCGGTCGTAATAACGGTACTCCGCGGCTAATATAGCCGATTCTAAAGTATATTTTATTAAAGATTGGGGGTACTTACTGTAATATAGTTTTAAGTATACGAGCGGTTAGTATTTTGCCCGGGCCCTCTTTAAAAAGGATGTATTAAAAAGGTAATTACAAGAAGGAGGGTTAATTATAAGAGGGAAAATTATTGATTATAAGAGGGAAAGTTATTGATTGTAAGAGGGAAAGTTATTAATTATAAGAGGGAAAGTTATTAATTATAAGAGAAAGAGTTATTAATTATAAGAAGTAGAGTAGGTTGTAAGAGGGAGAGAGATTGGATTATTTTCGGTGAATCGAATCTATGCTAGTCTAAAATATATATTAATTTATAAGACCGTTCGTCCTATTTATAAGAGTAAATATTTTAGCGATATAAAAGTACCTAATAGGTTATACGTTATATGAATTTAAAATACCGTCCGTCCTATCTATAAGAATAATAGTACTAATACCCTGTACTCCGGCGATAAATAAGATATTTACCGAATTATATATTATATAAATAGTATATTATATTATCCTATTTAAAAGTACTATATAGTAGGGAATAAATAATCTTATACTATAAGGGGGGTATATAATTTGCCTTTATATAGAAGCCTCTAGTTGTAATACTTCCTATTTGGATTAAAATAATCGAGTTAATTTTTATTCTTCTAGAGATTCTTTCCTTTTATATTACCTTTTTACGTCTTTTAAGTCTTTTAAATCTTATTCTCTTCCATCTATAATCTTATCGTTAACTATATTTATTTATATCTAGGGGTAGTCCTAATATTATTAGTTATACGGCGACTATTCCCCTACTAAGACCTATTATTACTAGGGCCCTTCCTTATATTTATCGTTAAAATTATATTTATTATATTTAGAAGGACTTTTAACCTACCTATATAGTGCTAATAAGCCGCCCTATAAAGGACTTTAATAACGGCGTATATTCAATATTAATACTATTATTACTATTTATTGCAATTTGCTAATATTATCGACTATACCCTGCTATTTTATTTCGTCTTTAATTTATAAAATAATTTCTATTTACTATTAATAGGAGGCCGCCCGGTAGTATAGAAGGCGGTAGAAGGTAGTAGTAGCCTTGCCCCGTATATAACGAAATTTATTTCGAGCTGTTAAATTTTTCTTCCTCCTCTTCTCTTTTTGCACTTTTCTTTTTATAACCTTTTAACCTTAATAAATAGATAATTTATTAGCGTAGAAATCTCTCGCTAGTATAATAGCTTTTTATTAATATAGCGGCTATTAATACCCTATTAATTATAGTATTATACGAATAACAATCCCTAATATAAGGATTAACGACGTTTTAAATCGCAGCTATCGTAAATCTCCCTTCCTTTATTAATATATTCAATTTATTAATATCAAATAAGCTATGGGTCCTAAGGGACGGCGCGGTGCGTATACGCGTACTGGTACTAGTATTGGCGCTAGTAAGAAGGCTTCGAAGGCTTCGAAGTCTAACCTTAATAAGTTTTTTAATTACGACGACAACGATATTAGTTAATTAGAAGAATCTTCTTAGGAAGACGAAGATGAAGAGGTAAATGAAGATGATAGTAATAATAATTATTAACCGTTACCGGCGCGGCCTATATAAAGGTTTGCTATTATTATTCCGGTATAATTTTAACGTATAGTTATTAGCTTTTTAAACGTCCTATCCTAAAATCCCTAAGTAAATTCCCTCTATTTCTATTTAATTGGTATATTATTTATTATATAATAATTAACCTATATTTCTAGTAACGCTATATTTCTTTCCCCTAAGTACTTTGTACAATAGTTAAAAAGAATCTTGTACCCTATGCCTTATCTAATACGACGATGTTAATAAATCCCCTTTAGAGGGAGATTTAGAAAGTAGTCAACCGTTAGGGTCCGTCGGTTAATATAATATTAGACCGTTATTACAATTAATTATAGTATAATACTAGTAGTCCTATACTTCGGCGCCCGAATATACCTAACGACCCGCCCGGTATATTTAGTAGTACTATAGTTCCCGGCATGCAAATATTATAGTAAATACCTATACCCCCGGGCTTTACTTAGGGCCAACCTCCCTTCCAATTCCCCCTACTACAATTCTAGCAATTCGCCGGACAATATCCCTAATTATTCCTTTAATAATTTCTATAATATTATTAATAATAATAAGGCTAATATTAATAAGGCTACAATAAATATTATAAATAAAAGGGCAGGGACAACTATATACGAAGTAATAAAAATATACTATTTACCGAAATGCTTTAGGATTCTTAATTCGAGCCGATTTTTAATAAAATTAATTAGCAAATTGTAGCTCGCTAAAATAGACCCCTTATCCCGCCCTTCTAATCTAATAATTATAAATCTTCTATACTTACTATTATTTCTATTAGCGACTATAGATCTTCTACGATTATTAACGCTACGCCTACTTCAACCCCCCTCCCTACAATATTTATTCCTCTTCGCTATAAATCTATTTTAGGTACTAGTAGTAATATTACTACTCAACCAAGCGATATTTGTTTAGGCTTTCTTTTTGAAACTAATATATAGTAGTAGTAGTATACTAATACCTCTAGTTATAGCAATATACAATCTAGTTATAGTAATTCTAATAATAGTGACTCTCATTATAGTAATATTAGATATAACGACAATTCTAGCTTCGACGACAATTCTAACTATAGCGAATATTCATAGCAGGGCTTTCCCTATGATTCCTAATAGGCTAATTTTCAAGGCTTCTAACAACCTGGCTTCTAGTAACCTAACTTCCTATAAGGCCTATATACTCCTTAAGGCCTATATATTCCTTAAATTCATTAATTCTAAGGCCTTTAAAGTCAATAGTTCTAAGCTCTATATACCCTAAACCCCTACGGCTTCTAAGGTTAATTCCAAGCTCCCTAAGGCCCTAATATTAAATAATCTAATATTCGGCCTAGCTTACAAGGATATAAAACACTGAGAAGTAATTGTAGTCGTAGTAGCCGAGGCCGAAGCCAAGGCTAAGGCTAAGGAAATTGTAGCTGAGGCGGGTCTAATTCAAAGGGTCGAGTAGAAGACGATAATATTAATCCTAACGAGGAAAGATTTGAAGATAAATATCCCAACCATTTTTATCGTCCTAACCGAACTATACTTTATTCGTTAAAGGATAATAGTACCCCGCCGCTTTGTATGAACTTCGACTTTATTAAGGGGGAGGAAGAAAATATTATAATTTCTATACTTCGGGATAAGGAACCCGAAATCATTAACTATATCTATAAAGAAATACGGTATTATCTTTTCGTTTACTATTCTAATTGGTTTACTAATTAGATTACTTTGTAAACCGCCCCGGGCATCGATATATATAGTATTCGATTCAAGAGGTTACGAGAATACGCTAAAACTACCTACCGAACTTAGAAATCTCGCTTTATTTAGAGAAAGTTTCACCTATTCTTTTTGACCTTAGCTAAAGACCACCCCGAAATTTTCGAGTACGATTTCGAGGATCTAGAAGATAAAGCGGCTTTTGGGGCTATAGTAGAGCCCTATATTAATACCATATTTTTCGAACAGGTCTTTACATATATTATACTATATATCGACTACTAGGCTACCTTTAGCAATAAGGAAGATATTTAATACTTTTTCCTTAAGAATATAGTTACCGACTTTGGTATTATAGTATATAGGGTCATCTAGTCCGAGGCTAGAATAAATATTAGTCGTATTGCATTAGAAGTCAAAAAGAAGGATAGGAATTTGCGGGATATAGTACTCTTAATATACAATACCCTTACCTTCTATTATTTATTTATAAATATTAATAGGGAGGATTTTATCGATATACCGCCCGAACTCGTTATTAATTAATAAATCCGTAATAATATCGTAGATTAAGAAATAATAGAAAAGTCTATTATTAGGGAGCCGCCTCGCCGTAAACGTAAGAATATTAAATAATACCCTAACTTAAGTATATAGCGGCCTATGCCTTCATATGCTAGTACTAGTAYTARTACTAGTACTAGTAGTGTCCCTACTAGTGGTATCCCTACTAGTAGTGTCCCTACTAGTGGTGTCCCTACTGGTGGTACCGGTATTAGTGGTACTAGTGCCCTTACTAGTGGTATCGGTCCTCGCCGTATTTTAAGTCCTAGCTCTAGAATAAATAGTCTTCGCTATCGGGGTAATCTATACAATCGTCCCCGTAATAACCGCTATAATGACTATTATAATAACCGTCCTCGTAATAATTATCCTCGTAGTAACGGTAGCGACCGCTAGGGAAATATTAATAATAGTAGGAGTAGACTTTTTACGCCAATACCCTAAAACGAACAAATTATACTTTAATAATAGCGCCTAATCGGCTAAAGCTATAATAATAACGACGATAATAACGTTCCGCAATATCGTCGTCGCTATAACCGCTATATTTAGTTATATAATATTATATCGGTCCGTAATCGAAAATGCCGCCAACCCAATAGCTCTAATATCGTTAATATTACCCCCCCTATTCCCAGGCGTACCCGTATGCCTATTTCGTTAGCTACTATAGATACGGCTACAATCGAAGATAGTATAGGTTCTTTATATTTATTCTAAGCGGTTCAATTTCAGTATTACTTTCTTTTCTAATTTTGTTACTACATTTTACGAATAATAATGATACTAAATAATAATATAGTATATAGTAACATAATTAATATCGATATCGATATTACGGTATTTACCGACGTAAATAGCCTCCCAAATAGAGAATATATTATCTTCGATTATAATATTTAATATTAGAATTAGTTTATTAATTAATTATACTAGATAGAGACTATATTATCTAGGATTATAGTATTTAGGATTATAATATCTAGGATTATAATATCTAGTATTAGAGTTAGCCTATTAGCTGATTGTACTTTAGCTAGCTAATTTAGTAGCTTAATTAATTAATATATTAATTCTATTCCTTATACTTTATCGTTATCTTTGTCGTTATTTTTATTTTAAATTAATTAATATAATTAGTCGAAATCGTAGTAGTATACGACCGTATCGTACATACATTGTCTTTCCTACTGAATATACCGTACTAAGTATTGATTATATTATACCTTCCCCTTGGGCGTATAAATATTATAAAATAATAGAGTGGCCGACCTACTGTTTGGTAGTAATATCGGGTCTTGGCGGCCCACTATCTAGCGATGTCCGTACGCGGCGGCCGACCGCCTAAATTTGAGGAAGGACCGCGATGTCTAGACTTACCTCCTACGCCTATTTATAAATATATAAAGCTCTTTCCCGTTTAAAAACGGTTACGACTACTTGTAATCGTACGCGTACAGTAGTCAAATACGTACGGTAACATTTAAGCGAACGGTAGTCTATATATTAACGGTAACTTTTTGGAAGTAAGAACGAACGGTACGCGGATAGTAATAAATGAAAATTATGGTTCGGGAATTATATCACAACTGTACAGGCAATCCCATATACCGCTAGCTAAGTATAAGTAATAATTAAGAAGTTCGAGTATAATAGTTTAAAAAGCGCTAATACTCTATAGCTACTAGATTATAAGATCTATAGGGGTGTGCCACCGGTTAAGATACTAAAAATCTAGAAACCTTATATTAAGAAGATTAATTTGCTTAATTATACTTCAATAGGTAATAGATTAAATATTATATTTATAATTAATAAACTATATAAGGGTAATGCTAAACTAATAGACCGGTATAATTACGTAATGCGGCACCTCTTTAGATATCTAGTAGATAATTTAAATTTGGGATTACTATTGGGAGGCCTATTGTTTCTACGGCAATTAAACCTCAATTTCAGGATATATACAAAATCTTTATATATTGATAATATCGAAATAAAGTATAATATAGTTAACTATATTATATTTATTACAATTGGGCCGGTATTTTAGAAATTAAAGAAGTAGGCCTTCGTTATATTGAGTATAATAGAGGTAGAGTTTATTAATTTAGTTCTAGTAATTAAATTAGCTAATTGGGTGGTTTAAATGCTAGAGGAACTGGGCATGGTATAATTATAGCGAATCCTCTTTATAGATAGTACTAACGTAAGAATTATAGTTTTTAGAATACTTAGAAGGAACTACTATATCGATATACGGTTAAAGTAGGTTATAGAATAGATAAAATAGAAAAGGTTTGAAGTTATTTATATACTAGGGACGGATATAGTAGCCGACGGTTTGACGAAAGGCTTTAAGGCGGATAAATATGGAAAATTTATAAAGATGTTGGGTCTTACGAAGAGGGATATTCCTTGGCTCAATACTAAGAAGAAGGAGTTGTAATTGTTTATATATATATAGATTTCCTTTTTTTATTAGGTTTGTAGGGGTGTGTAAGAAGATTCTAGGCGTTTACTACATAGACCGCTAGTCCTTTTACGCTACAAGGCCTTTGCCCTACACCCTCTTTGATAGCGGTTCTAGCACTTCCCAAAATCCCCTCCTTTATAGACCTTTATTCTTTAATTGCCAGCTCTATATAGCTGGCGATCCCCTCCAGCTTTAGTAGCTGGATCTCTCTCTCAATACATAATTATTCCCTTTATTCGTGATCCATCTCATAAATAGCCTACTTACAAGACCATAACTATTCCGAATAGCGCCCATATATTAAGAAGAAGTTAAAAGTAGTATTTATAAAGTATTCTATAATAGGAGGTAAAGTATATTATAGGGGAAGAGTATTTATTAACTTAGATAATATAATTATTTATTTATAATTAATTTATTGCGCCTATTCTTTATTAGTGGTAGGATACCCTAGTAAGGATAAAATTTAGGCGTAAATAAACGAATATTAATATTAGTATAGTATAGCGGAGGTTGTAAAGGCCTATTATAAAGGCTATTTAATTTATTTAAAGACTAAAGTATTACGAAAAGCTAAAGTAAGTTATTTTAAGCCTATACTAACCGCCTTCGTAATTTAGAAGGATATTTCCGTCGATTATATTTCCCCCTTCCTAGAAAATTTATATTTAGGCTAGAAATTTAAATATATCGTTATTATAGTAGACTGCCTAATTAAAATACGATGTTATATTGCTATAAAAACTATAGAAGTAAAAGAATTGGCCGACCGCTTTATCGAGAGGGTATATATACTATATAGCTGTTACGGCACCATATGACATGGTCCCGTTCCCTCGGCGTTCCGGCGCCGCAATCCCGCATGTCTCTAGTTGTGTCTCTATTTGGTTTATGTACATAGTTTGAAAGTAGAGTTTTCGCTACTCTCTTCTAATCTTTTCCTCTTCGTATAATATTACGTCTTCTCTAAGTCTCTTTAGGTCGGTATTGTAATAGTATATTGTACTTTTTCTATAATTAATAGCCCGACGACTTCTCTTTATCGTTTCGCCCTAGTTAAATTATAGAATTGGTATCGACCTCTCTAGCCCTATTATATTATATATATAACCTAAATTAACCTTATTAAAAAACCCCCTTAAATACGTAACTTTTACGTTACTACCGCTTTTTATTACCTATATACTACCTGTTAGAACGAGTAGAAAACGACTTTTACTACTTACGCGACTTTCCCGCGGAACTTTAAACTATTTTCTTCTAATTATATACTATTACTATTCCTATATAGTAACCCCCTAATTAAATTATAAATAAGTCCCCGAATATATTGGGCGCGGTTACGCCCAATTCTAATTTTAATAACGCTCCGTTCCGCGAAGCGACCGCCCGGGCCCTCTTCTTTTAAAATACCCTCCCCTTTATTTATAAAGCGGTTAAGGGATTGTTAGAAGACTTTTCTAGCCTTACTTCCGCTTTAGAAGTAGACCCTAACGTCTTCGCCTAATTTTAATTTTACTTTATAGCCGTTGAAGAATATTTCGGCCGAGCTTATTATAAATTTTGTACCGCCCGGTAGGAAGCTTTAAATATTCAACGGGCGGCTATTTAAATTTAATTCGCTATTATTTAAAATTTTAATAATAATAATAATAATCTTATTCCTTAGTTATATATCTATAGCGCTATGATTGGTATAAGGTACTTCTCCTAATTCTCTAAAGGAAAAACCGTACGGCGATAAGCGCCGCCGGATAAAAACCCTTAGCTCCGTTCCGGTTACGGGCAAGCTATACCGCTCCTTCCTAGCTTCCAACTATAACGGTTCTTACCTACCGCTATAACGAATAAACGTATTTTCTATTTTATTCTACCTAATATTAGAACTATTATAATACCGCTCCCCTCTTTTACTCCTTCCTCCTATTCTTTAGCCGCCGTCCTATCCCTATTTACCCTTATTTATTCTTATTTACTCTCCCGCCCCGCCCCCTCTCCTTTACTCCCTCCCCTTTTATTTTATCTTCCTGTTACTACTATAATTTATACCTATATAAAAGCTTCTTCTACTATTTATATAAATTCTCCCCGGGCGCTAGCCCTAAACCTTCCTCTTCTTCCCTAAATTACTATGTTCCTAAAATAGCCTCCTTTTTATTTAGTAATACGTTTAACCGTACCTCCGGTTGTAATATTTATAATTTTAGCGTTCGGACTAATTAAAGCCCTAACCTTTCTTACCTTGTAGAATCTTCGCTTAAACCCGATATTGCGCCTTTTACCCTTCGCTATACTCCTTAAACCCCTAATATTCTTATAACTCCTTCCTAAAATCCTATTACTATTACTAATACTTTATTTTATAATCCTATACTTTAATTTCCTAATAACTAATAAAATTCCCGCCTTTATATTCTTATATCCTCCTTAATTAATTCTAATATCTAATATTATTCGCGCTCCTCCTTACTTTAGTTATACTTTAAATTTCGCCGACCGTATTATAAGTACTCCAAATATCGCTAATTTAAGCCCGGAAGCCTTCTAAATAATATTTACGGAATATATTTATATAATCGATAAATAGGGTAAATATCCTTCTTAATATTATAATATTATTTCTTTCTAATACCGTTTAAATATTACGTCTTAGATTACTCCGTATTTATTCGCCGCCTTAAAATATATATTTAATATCCCCTTCGGCTACTATAATAAATATAACCTTATTTAGGCGGCGGTAATTATTATTATAAATACTCTAACTAACCCTAATAATTCTATTAAGAACCTCTAATAGGTTTATATATCCTTCCTTAACGCTATACGTATTCGCTTAATTAATAATAATTTCCCGGACTAATCGGATACCCTTTCTTCTCTCTATTATTTTAATAAATTAAAGGTCGTAAATTATAAAAAAAAGGGTTACTATAAGAAATTTATAATTAACTATCCTATTACTACTCCTCCTTATATTATTTCTGCCGGCGTAATTAATAATAGTACTAACCTTAGTACTAATAGTCCCCCGGGTTCGCCTATAGTAATCGATAGCCCCCGTACTACCGAAATAAATCCCGGTTAAAACGAATAGTATTACCAAATTACTTACAACCTAACGTAAATAATAAAAATATTCCACATCTTTATTAATTATATTTAAATATTAATTAAATAATTCTTCTACTATTTTATTCCCTTTATTAAACTATAAGCCGGAATTAGTTCAACTAATCTCCCTACTACTCCTATCGTCCCTATATTTCAATATTCTAATATTATAAATAAATAAATAATTTTATACGTACCGCGCAAATTCCCTACGCTATTCCCCTTCCAATTCGATTACTAAATAATACTTATTTAATTTACTTAATTTAAATACTTACAAAAGGATTTTCTCCGCTTTAATTCCATTATCTAAATAAATTTAGAATTCTTCCTATATTTATAGCCAATTAGTTACCGTTATCTAATATTCCTCTATCTATAAATATCTAAAAATGAAATATTTAAACGTTTCCTCCCTAACTCTATATAAACAAAACGGCGTTATAATATCTAATACCTTCCTTTAAAAGAGGAAGGACTAAAGTCTAATAACTCCTATTCGGGCTTAAATAAGGAGGGAATTCTATATTTTTATTAATAAATATAATTTATCGTTATCCTCTAATAATTAACTTTTCTTCTTCTTCTTCTTTTTTATCCCGACTATATACTATTTAATAGTATCGTCGCTAAACCTCGTATTAAAATTAATAATAATAAATTTATACCGCCGACCTAATTTAATTACTACTACTACTATTTAATAATTATAGTATAATATTTACTCTCTTTTCGTAATATCCTCCAACTACTCCTCTCAATCGATAGTAGTTAATTCTAATATTTATAATAGGAATAAAGGCGTTCCCGTTTCTAAGGGCGGTCCTACCGCTAATATAATAAATTTCTCCGTTAGTACCTGTTCTTTAATCTACCTAATTTTAATAATACTACTTTTAAATCGGTTAATAAGTAATCAACCTTTTACTCTTATTTAAATATAATTAATTCATTACTCAAATTACAATCCTTTAGACGAATTCAATTTAATCTATTTAAATAAACCTTTTTTCGAAGGCCCTTACCCTTTTATTAAAATAGAAATCGAATAGTAAATAAAATATTTCCGTCTCTAGGCTCTTTATTAATATAATTTTATATACCCTAATAATAATTCTCAAATATTTAATCTAATATTTAACCAACCCAATTACTATCCTTCGCAATTTCCTATAAACTTCGGTCGGTTAATAGAAAGTTAATACTCTATATATAATAACGCTTCGAATATACTTAATATAGATTTTTTTTATTTATATAAAAGAATAACCCTAAATTTTCGCTACTAACTATATTAAAACGTTCGTCTATATCACGGGGCAAAGGCACCGTTAGGTATAAGGTACGATATATATTATTGTACGAAGGAAGTAAGAGGAGTGTGCGCCAGCTAGGGTTAATATAGGGTATAGTATATAACCCGCTAGAGTGGGTCATAGTAGAGCCTTAATGCCCGGGCTGGCCCAGTGCTATAGCACGAGCACTGTAGTATATTAGCTAATAGTACGTAAAGTATAGGGTATATGATCTAGCCTTGTAATACTACCTCCCCTTAAGAAAAGCTCCCGGCTATGAAATCGCTATCTAAATATATTGTTTTGCCTAAAGTGGGTCCTCCCGGTCCTTCCGTAGATACGCCCAATTAAATCGTAATAAAAACTTTAGCGCCTATACTAAGACGGCTGGCTACTCGGCGCCAAGATTTTTATTTAGGAATTAACCGCTAGCTAAAATATTACTAGATGTACCCCTTTCCTTAAGACTTTCCTCCATATGTATTATTATTCTAAACAATCCTAAATAGTGCTCCAATCGCTTTTATAACTAGTATTTCCCTCTTCTACTATTACTAGCCCTGTGAGGGGTGCTATGAAGACGTTTGTGGTATAGCGGTTTGCGTAGATGTATGTAGCTATTATTAGTATAGATAGCGTAGAGACCCTCTATTCGATTCCCATTTGTGACTACTACTTTTATACTAATTCTAGCTTTTTAATCTTGATTGTTGGCTTTGATTGTTGGCTCTGACCGTTGTTGGGGGTGTGTCTGTTGTTGGGGGTAGGAGATGTAAGACTGCCGTAAGACGTATTATCTCTTGGGCCTGGGACGGCTGCCTTGAAAAAGGGTATGCTATAAGGCTTCGACTAAGGTGTGCGGAATAAGTCGAGTTAAACTCCTTCTTTTTTATTGAATATACTATATTAACTTCATCCTTTTTATTGTGCAACTCTGGTGCTTCATTGTAAGGGTTGATGTAATTCTAAGTCGGGGGTGACGGGTGGTAATGGAGGTGTTGGTTCTGAGTTAGGGGTGATGGGTGATAGCGATGTAACTGTCGAATATGATGTTTCGGGTGACGACTTCTTTTTTTTTAGCCTTCCTCTACTTCGTCTCTTCTTAACCTAGGCTAGTAGTGGTGGGATATTAGGGTTGGCGTTATGGAACTTCTAGATGGCATTATTGTAACCCTTTAGGTCCTTGATTGGTTGCTAGTTGGGTTCGTTAATATCTTTCTATTTGATATAATATATCCATTGTCCGTTGTTTGCTTTATTGTATCCTATAATATTTTCGAACTCCTATTCCTACTATTTATTGTTATTGTATTTATTGGTCCTTATTATAACTCTCCTTTTATTAGCCAAAATATCTTACTCAATATTTTATTAGCTAGGGAGCCCTACTGTGTCCTAAAATTTAACTATAGAGATATGGAATATTGGGTTGATTTTTATATTCCTAGGGAGTTTGAGTTTAATCCGGTAAGAATTGTACTTAAGGACTTCGAATAGTCTTTTGAATTTGGGTATTAATTTAGTTTGCAGCCTTCCTATAGTTAGGTTCTTAATATTTAGTAGGATTCTATTACTGGTATAATACTTAGGGGTGTTGCTACGGTTCTTATTTGCGTTCGCTTCGTACCGGTCTTATATTTGTTTCGATAAAGCTACTACGCTATCTAGAATAGCTTGGAAACGATTAGCTACTTTTGAGGCCCTAAAGAACTTTTTCTTCTATATATTTAATAAGTTAGGGGGGTATAGCTTCGCTGGCTCTATGCCTATACGAGGGTGGAAACTATAGTTGGTATAGAAAGGACTAACGCTGGTTATTTCGGAAATAGTATTATTGTAAGCAAATTCGGCTAAAGGTAGCCAGTCTACCCAATTGTCCTATACCTAATTAATGTAGAGCCGAAGGTACTATTCTATTTCGGCGTTAATCCTTTCCGTTTGGCTGTTGGTTTAGGAATAAAACGCTAACGAAAGCTTTACTGTGATTCTTAGGCGTTTGTATAGGGTTCTTTAGAGTGTAGAGATGAATTATAATCCTCTATCTGAAATAATACTGTCCGGTAGTTTGTAAATACTATAGATTCTTTTGATAAACTGTTCGATTAGCTCTTCGGTTTCTAGGGTCTCTATAAGTATATAGTACCTTATCTTTATTAGTCGATTAATGACGACTATAATGTAATAGTAAGTCCTTCCTCGTTTGGTATAGGGCGTTATTGGGGTAATGTAGTCGATTAAAATTTCCGACTACGATTTGAAGGGTACTGGGAATAATTTTAGGAATTCTGCTAGTAAATACTGTAAGGATTTTGTTTTTGTATATGCTAGGTAGGCTTTATAGAATTTTTTAACGGATTGGTATATGCCTAGCTAGTAATAGAATTGGTTGAATATTTTGTATATACGTTCTTGATTGGGGTAACCACTTAGTTTGGTCGTATGTATCTTGTAAATTAATTATAGTTAAGTATCTCTATTATTGGGGTTAATAAGTATCCGTTCTTTAGTATCTTTCTTTTAGTAGATTCTACCTATCTGTATCGAATATTCCGCGAATACGATCTTAAATTTCTTTGCGACCTCTAGGGTCTATTTATGCTAGTTATCTTTCTATAGGTATAAAATCATTTCCTATATTAAGTTTAATTTAGTGTAGCTATCGTCGATAAAGTTGTTGGTAGATTTAGTAATATCGAATTCGTAGAGGTTAAAGTTGTCGAAGTCTAGGTCCTAGTTATAGAAATCCAAGGTATAATTTATATAATAAACCTCCTCTATAGTTCCTAGGTGTAAATAAGCGACGTCTAATATTTCGTCGTTGCCTCCTTCTTTAAAAAAAGTTAGGTCGAAGCGATTTAGGTCGATTAATAGCTTCTTTCTAGTTTTTAAGCGCTCGTTGTTATTGTTCTATAGTTTATCTTCGGGTTTTCTACTTAAGGTATTGGGCCTGATGTTCGCCGCGCCCTACCTGTAGGTAATTCTGAAATTGAAGCGGCTGAAGAATTTTAACTACTTTATATATTGAAGTGTAAATTGTTTGGTTGTGGCGAAGGTTTTGAGGTTTTTGTAGTCGGTAATAATTTCTACCTATTTTTAGGCGCCCTCTAACTCTAGTAATTACTTTTCGAGGGCTTTTATAATAGCTAACAATTTCTTATTATAAATATTATAATTGTATTCGGCCGTAATATATTTAGCTGAGAAGTAAGCTACTGGATAAAAGATGCTATTGTCCCTCTATTAAAAGAAGGTGCTTCCAAATGCCTAATTTGAAGCGTCCGTTTCGATTATTATCTTTTTATTCTAGTCGAAGATTTTTAAGACTAGTGCTGTCGTAAACGCCGTTTTGAAGTCGTTGAATACCCTCTAGTATTTAACGCCCTATTGCTAGTCGTTCGTTTTCTTAGTAAGTTTGTAGAATGGTTTAGTTATATTTGAAAAGTTTTTAATGAATTGGTAGTAGAAGTTGGCGAAGCCTAGGAACGATTGCAATGCTTTCTTTGACTCTGGTACCTCCTATGCGGTTACTGCTTTAATTTTGTTTATATCTATTTTAATGCTTTCCGGTGTAATGATTAGTCCTAAGTATTTCGTTTTAGTGGTATAGAATTCGTATTTATCGATATCTATTTGTAAGCCTGCTTTTTCTAAGTATTTTAGGACGTCGGAAACGTATTTAATATATTCCTCTTCGTTATTTAAGTAGATTAAAATGTTGTCGAGGTAGGCGGTGGCGAATTTATTGAGGGTATTGTATAAAATATTGTTAATAAAGTTCTGGAAGGTTGCTAGCGCGCCTTATAAACCGAATAGGTATACTAATAATTCGTAGAGTCCGAACTGTATTATAAATATTATAAGCCACTTATAGCCCTTATATATACGAATTCGGTTAAAGGCAATAATAATATCGAATTTAGTAAAGATTTTAGCCTTGTAAATAGCGTTTAGGGTCTCCTTAATAAGCGGTAGTGGGTAGTGTATCTTAAGGGTAGTATTATTAATGCCTTTATAATTTATATAAATACGAACGCCGCCGCCTAGCTTCTTTATTAATATAATTAGTAACGAAACCGGTAATTACGACGGTCTAATAAAGTTCTACTTCAAATTATCGTTTAGCTATTTCTTAATAACGTCTAATTCTGTTAGTAAGAAGGGTTTTAACTGGGAATATAGCAATTTAGCGCCTAAGATAACCTTAATCTTATAGTTGTAAGAATAGTATTAGGGAATAACTTTAGTATCTATTGGGTTCGCTATTCTCTAAAACTTATAATACTAATATAGCATCTTTATTTTAATTTATTATTTGGTAACTATTAGCCTATCCGCCTTTTCGTAAAACTTTCTAATGTCTTCTTCTATAATCCTAGCTATTACTTCCCCGGTATCCCCTTTTAAAATATGTAAAAAGTAGTCTAGGAACTAATCCTTATACTTTATTCCCTTGCCTATATAAATGTCTTTGTATATACGATCCGTAACTTGGAATTTACCTACTTCTAATCTATCCTTCCCTTACTTAATATTTTCTTCTATTTTTCGAATAGCTTCCTCGATCTCCCCCCTAGTTATAATAATGACTTCGAAATTTTCTATCTTAACGGCGAAGTTAAAGCTTGCTATATTGAATTCTACGATGTTGTTTATATTGATTGGGATACTGCTAATATTGATTGGTCGTACGAATAAAGGTATTAACGGCGTCTTTCCTAGATTAATGACTAAGATACGCTGGCCGCTAACTTTCCTGTATGGGGTTGGCTTAGTCTTGACTTCGGGCTTGGGTTCCGGTGTTGGGTCGTAGGGTAGTATTATGGCTTGGCTTCCTTCTGGTGAGTTCGTTGGCTAGAGCTACTTGGAGTTCATGCTTGTAGCTCTGGCGATCTTCTCCTTTAGCCTGGTCTTTCGGTGTTAGATGGCCTTGCGAGTCTGTGATAGAAGACGTGGTTCCTTCGCTTCCGCCTCAACGGCTTGCTCCTGCTCTTCCCCCGCTTCTACGGCTTTTTCCAGCTCTTCCCCCGCTTTAACGGTTATCTCCTCTATGCCCGCCTTAACGGCTTTCTCCTCTACCACGGGTTTTATGGCTTTGATCTCGATGCCTTTGAGTGTTTTTGGCGCCTTGGTCTGGAAGTCCGGTGTGCTAGCGGGAAGGTAGATGCTTCGGTATTTATAGTTGAATTTAAATTCGCTTTTCTCCTAGTCCGTAGATGGGTTGTACTATTGTAGCTACGGTAGGCCCAAGATAATTGGATTATTTAGTAAGAGGGTGAATACGAGTAGTTTAATCTCTTCGCTATATACGCCGATTCGTATAGTAACTTTAATAAAATTGGTAATATAGGTGTTGATATTGCCGTCTACTAGCCTTAAAGGCTTTGGGCGGTCTAATTTTACTATTGGTATCTTATTTCTCTAGATAAAGACTATATTAATAAAGCTTTTGCCCGTACAATTGCTATTAACTAATATTGGGCAATATACTTTGCGCTTACTATAAAGAAGGTAATTTGAAAGGAGAATGGATTTCTCTAGTCTAATTATAACTGAATTAATAAATAATAACTCTAGAGATTCTTGGTCCCGGTATAACTCTCCGTTTGAAATGTCCTTATTATACTTATTTAGGTGTCCTTCCGCTTCTAAGCTTTCCTTTTCCTCCCCTTCCTTTTCCTCTTTAGGCGTTGGCTTTCGTTTGCGATTTAAGACGAAGGTTCGGCATTTTCCGATTCGTTGGTAATTTCGTTAGTGGCTTCTGTATTGGCGGCATTGACGTTGTTGCTTTTGTTGTTGCTGTAGCTATTCTGGCTAGGCTTTTTGGTGTCTTTTTTGCGCTCCGGGGGGTGGTTGATTCTGGTACTATTAATACTACTCTTTCTATTACCGATATCTACCAAGTTCCAATACTTCTTCTATTCGTAGCCTATTTTACTGTATTTTTAGTATTTGTTGGCCTTTGTGCGCTTCTTCTATAGGGTTGAGGGCACTAGGCGACGTGTAACAATTTCGAACTAGTTTAGGTCTATAGTATTACCGCTTTGGGAGACGGTTTTGGAGGCGGAGCCTGAGCCGCCGTTGCCGCTACCCTTGTTGTTATTACCGAAAGAGGTTAGGTTGGAAAACTTCTTATTAAAGGCCTCTTTTTCCTGCCTGCGAGCTAGCTTACTAAAAAGTATAAATTATCCTTAGAAATCGTTACTCGCTAGGACGTTTGCCTAATGGGTAACCGACGCTTTGAGTTAATCGGTGACTTTTTGGCGGAGTAAGAAGATACGTATAGTATTACTTATATTGTAACGGTCGGTATTGAAGACGAACTTATTAGCGAAGTCTTAGAACGAGGACTTTATAGTAAGTTTTTACAATATATAGTCGGCCTCTACCTTTATATCTATAGTATTATAACGGGAATTAAGGTATATAATAAAGTCTTCGGCCTCTTTCTACTTTTAGAGGTCTAGGTACTTGTCGGCGAGGACCGGTTGTATATCGGGTTCGATAATCGATATAGGGATCTTGCCTAGGTAGACGAAGATGTGTATAAATTTGTTACGTTCGGTAGGGAAGTACTATTTGTCGTATGCCCAATATAAGCGAATTTTGGTACGCTAGGTGGTGTAGGCGGTATTGCGCTCTTTTGCGCCTTGCTCTAATACGTCGAAGACGGTGGGGTTTTTAGATATACGGCGTCGTATGCCGTTGGAAGGTTCTGTAGCGTTGCTGCTAGAACCGGAGCCGAAGCTGCCGGAGCTAGAGCCGTTAGAGCCGCTAGAACTAGAGCCGCCGGAACTGGAGCCGCTAGTATTTAAATCCTTAATTATAGCGTTGAAGCCGTTATTAGTAGTTTCGAAGTTGACGACCTTGTCTTATAAGGATTTGATTTGGGCTTTGAGGACGGTATTTTTGTTGATCGCCTTTATTATTTCGATATTGTAGTTAGTATAGAGGGCTTCCTGTTTTTTGAATTCGTTGAACTATCTTTTTACTTCGTTTCGCTAGTAAATAACATTATTTTGGAGACTTTTCTAAGTGTAGATATAGACCCGCTCGTCGGCCTCCTTCCTAAGCATATCCTAGCGGTGGTTATTCTTAATATTGTTGAAGGCCTTTACGATAGCATCGATAATAGCTCTGAATACCGGTAATTAGGCTATATTGGAGGTGTACTACTAGTAGATAATAGGGTATGTGTTGACGGGGTTGCTAGTTTGGAGTATATTATAGAGGTAGGCCTAGAAGATTCTGCGGTCCTAATCACTATTATAAGTACGTAAGGTAAGGAGCGCTATCTCGTTATTAGTAATTATTTTATTGGGTTGGGTATAGGGTAGAACGTTCGTTCTTTAGGGTACGAAACTAGGGTTATGGAAATTATATCTTAATAGGTAATAGGGAGGGGGTTAGGGCGCTTATGAGCTTTATTCAGGTACGGGGATAGGGTAATCGTCGGCTATGTTGTAGTTGAAGGCTGACTTCTGATTGATAATAGGTACTTCGCTTAGGAGGCTGGGGGTGTGAATGCTGATTGCTAGGGACTCGGTTTCAGTATTGGCGTATTTGTTAATAACGACCGACTCAGTGTCGTTATCGTCCTCAGGGTAGTTGAAATGACCGTAGTCGTTGTAATTGGTCGATGTTGAGTTCGAGCGGTAGCTGCGATAATTAGCAAACCTACTTATACTAGTGTTTTGGATCGTCTTTCCTCGGTCCTGCAAGGGCTGAACGTTGGAGTTGATTGCTTGATCGTTTGATTGATTGATTGTTAGCTAACCTGCTGCCGGGTATTCTTGTTACTTGTGTGCGCGCAGTGCAATAAGAAGGTATAATAAACTATTACGGGGCAAGGGCACTATTAGGTATGAGGTACGATATGTGTTGTTGTACGAAGGAAGTAAGAGGAGTGTGCGCCAGCTAGGGCTGATATAGGGCATAGTATATGACCCGCTAGAGTGGGTTATGGTAGAGCTTTAATGCCCGGGCTGGCCTAGTGCTATGGTACGAGCACTGCAGTGCATTGGCCAATGGCACGTAAGGCATAGGGCATGTGATCTAGCCCTGTGATAGTCTACGTAGCTATCTTTTTCTTTACTACTTCCGTATATATTTAATAATTAAATTTCCGGTCTAACTAAACCCCTAGGAATTTTATTAATTCCGTCGGTCGAAATACTACTCCACTAATTTAGAAAGTTTCCGTCCGTAATTCCTTCGTCCGCGTAAAATATATAAGCTCCGTTTTACTCGCTTCGAACTCTATCCTTCTTTTAATTACCTATTCGGAATAAATTTGCTATACTATTTAAAAAATCCTATAATTTTCCTCTATTATTTTAACTACTATAATAATATTAATATCGTTGGCAAAACCAATTATCATTATATTCCTAATTATAATTAATTTATAATATAATAAAATAATAAAAAGAATAAAAAGGATTAGTAAGAGGAAGGAACTTTAAAGTATTCTTACTATAATATTATAAGGGTTCGAAGTCTTATTATCGAAGAAAAGGGAACTTTTTCTTCCGGTAACGAAATTATCGACTTATTTAAAAAACTATCGTAGGAATTATATTTCCTATAAAATATATAGAAGCTACTTATAATTAATTCTATCGAATACGCCCTTTAAATCGAAGAATATAAAAAATATTACAGCTTTAAATTTCTAGGCCAAATAGACCGCATTAATTACTACCCTAATTATAAACTCTATTAAATAGCTTACCTAATTACCTATTTAACCTTCCGGAAGGAAGTTAAATTCTTCTACCGCCTATATTAACTTCGTAATAATTAAAACTTCGAAGATCTTTCTAACGTTACTTAATAGCGAAATCGGCCTCTATACGCCGGCCAACTTTTATTATTTAACGCTTTTTCTTAACTTTTTTAAAATAATTACTTTCGTATTCTTAAATCGTTAGAGGAAATATCCGAACCGAAGGCTCGCTATAATAAAAGCCGCTATAGCCTATTTAAATAATATTTTATAAATCTTTAAAAACTTATTTAAAAACTAATTAATACCCAGCACTTTATTTAACGCCATCTTTAAAAGGATTTCTTTAATATCCCCCTCAATAATTTAATTATTAATAGTTACTAGAATATTGCCGTCTAATAATTAAATCTAATTTAGTAGATAATCTATAAGGACGTTTACCCTAAGGAAGAATCGGTCGGCGAAAATATTTACCTTACTATTATAGTCTTCGATTTTATTTACCCCTTTACTAAATTTAAAGGTTAATAATTTAGGCAAATCTATTAAACGGTAGCTCTGGGTTCGAATTTACTTTTCTAATAATTAAAATTTATTTAAATCCTTTAATATAGAAGTAATATAATTTCGCTACTTTACTATCTAAATCTTCGAAATAAATCGTTTCTTCTTTACTATTACCTTTACAAACTCCTTCTAATTTAAAGGCGTCCTATTCCCGAATTATACCTACTATTTCTATTATATATTTTTCGTCGCTATTTTATATTCTAAATTCTATTAATCCGCTTATTTTTTCCGACCTTTCTTCTAATATAGGACGAATTGTTTTGTAATATTAATAAATTCCCTATCGAATTTATTAAATATTAATTCGAAGACTTCTATCGTAATAATTTCTTCCGGGATCGATATCTATTTCTCCGCCGCATCCTACACCTTTTCTACGTTTATAAGGTTCCAATTATAACTTCCTTCTTCTTCGGCCTTCTTATTCCGTTTTCTAATTTAAATTTAGATTTTTTAAAGATAATAATCCGAACCGGTCTATTCGTATCGTTAAATTCCCTAATATTCAACCTCAATACTATACAATATTTATATATAATCGATTATTCCATCTTTCTTACCTTATATTATATTACCGAACTATATTAATTCCCTACGAAGAATTAACAAATTTAACTTTTATTATTATATTTAAATAAAAAACTTTATAATTCCTAAACTAATCCTATTCTCTAAATCCCAATCGGAATAATAAAAATTAAAATCCCTAACGGCTACTTAATAACCCTATAGGGGTCTCTCCTTAAAAAGTTCGAAAAGGGGAAACCCCTATTAATATTCTAGCGTACTATATATAAAAATAGGGGAGTAAATAGAATAGATAATCGTTGGTTCCTGTAAATTCTTAAATATCGCCGCGGCCCAATCCTTCCCTAATTGGAAATTTAAATCTTTAAAATTCTACTTCTTATTTATATAAATCGCCGCCCTACCCTTTTTTAAATAATTAATATTATAATACTTACTGCCCTTCGGCCGGTAAATATCCCTATTCAAATTTCTACCCAATTTTTAAATCGCTATAATATTATAAATCTCCTCCTATTCGAATAGAAATTTCCCTCTCTCGTACGACTTCCCTATATTCTAATAAAATATTTTTAATTAAATTATTAATTACCCTATAAAAAAGTTCCTTCTAATCTAGCAGCGGATAAAATAAATATTATATCTTTAATAATAATTACGTACGTAACGGTTATAGAGCCGGTATAAATATAATCGCTAATATTTTACGAGTACGTATACGCGTTTATTAGGCTAAATTAATTTATAAATTTCGGCCGAAAGTTATTTCTAAATATCTTTTATTTAAATCGGCCTTTCGTCGCTTTTCCGGCTAATAATCTTTCTAAAATTATAATAGAATAAGAATTAGGGAGGGCATTAAGGATAATAATATCCTCCTCCGGCTCAATTATCGGCTCTAATACCGTTTTAGCCGGTCTTTTATAAATAATAAAGTTGTAGGGCCTTTTAACGTATATAATTAAAGTTTTCGTATAAACTACTCTAACGAACGGGTATTACTTCTTATTAAAGGCGAAATACTCCAACTTCCTATATAATTTATAATAAATTAAAGAATTATCCTTATTCGAAAAATAATTCTCTTCGCTAAAATAAACTCTATTGTACTTAAATTAATTATAGTAGTTATAAGCGTCTTCTAAATAATAAAACCTTATTGTATATCTAAATTTTTAATATTTAAAATATTATTAAATAATAGCTATAACCTAGAACGGTTCGTATAAATAAACCCCGCTATCCTAAAAGAAGAAGTTTTTTTAAAAGAAAATCGTCGCTTTTATAATCGTAACTTCTATTAAAATCATCCTTTTATCCTTTCCGTCGTATTTCTTCTAAACTTTTATATAAATAATATCCGTTTCCTTATTCTTCTCCCTTATTTCTTTTAATATTATATTATTTAATTTTTTATCGAAATTAACCTAAGGGATTCCCTTAATTAAAACTCTTATAATATTAAAGGTTATAATAGCCTCCATTCCAAAGACTTCCTTCGCCTAAATATAGTACTTCTAATACTATTTGTATATAAGTTCGTTGAAAATTATAATATAATCGCCGCTTATTATTATTCGAATAATTATTTAGACTCCCTTATATTATTTCTCCTTTAAAACGTTTTCGATCGCCTACTTTATATCTTCGTTCAATCGTTTAATATATTAAACGGAAATCGAAACTCCCTTAATCGTAAATGAGCGTTCGCAATTAGAGGGGATAAACTTTAATATAATAATAATAATTAATTATTAGAAAATAGCACCGATCTTACCTAATAATTTTGTAATAATATCGGCCCATCTCTTTAACGCCTTTTAAATACCCCTCTTAAATTTTTTAAGAATATCCTTCTTCAAATTATCGAAATCCTTTTTAGTAACAAACTAATTCTCGCTAACCTTATTTACTTTAAGTATCCGGGATCTACTTTTCTTCGCCTAAATTTTCGCAAATTCGAAAAATAACTCTCGAGCCTAATAATAGTCCTCGGGCGAAACAATATTATAATCCGTAGATTTATTCGCTTAAACGATAAATTTTTTTATAATTTTATTATCGTTTTCTATTTTTTCCAAAATCTTTATAACGAATACGGCGTCGGGGTCGTTATAACTAAAAATACCTCCGAAGGGATTATAAACGCTATTTTCGAATTTACGTACGCCTTTATTAATTATTATTAGTAGCGATGGCTCAATATTATCGCTATATTCGTTGTAGGATATCGCGAGGGGGGTAAATAACCCTCCTAAGTCGATTGCCGTTGTCTGTTTTCGTTTTGGAGCACTTCCTAACCAGAAATCGGCGTTTCCGGTTTCAGCGTCGTTTTTTCTAATTTTTTTAAAATTTTAATACTATATTATAAATATAGTAAAACTTTATTAGGGCTACGGCTAAAGTAACGGCCGCAACTACGTAAACCTAAAAGGTATAATAATATATTGCCGAAATCGAGAGCTACGCCTAGTAATAAATTATTAATGTAATAGTATAGGCCTAGTAGGTTTAGTAATAGATTGTAAATTATACTACTACGACCTAATAGTCTATTATATAAATTACGCCTACTATTACTACTATTACTACCCGCCCTTATAGTACCGAGCCCCCTATATTTAGCGGCTCCGAAACGTCCCTATTTAAACGTTAAGAAGAGTATACTAATTAACGGTTATAATTTATTATGAAATTTATATTCGACTTCGCCGCTTATCCAACCTTAACCGACTATATCCTTTATATTTCTTAACGCCTTTTTAATAATATTTATACTTATATTCGGACTAAGGTCGACGCTATCGCCCTTAATTTTAATAATATTTCCGCTTAATTAATTGGCCTCTCCGACTTTGAGGATATCTTCGTCTACTTCGACCCTTACTATATTACTTGTCAAAATAGATAGGGAACAGAAGCCATATTATTTAGTTAAAGTATTATAGACTGATGGGGGCTGCCTTCCCTTATATGCCTGCCGTGCCGTGATCTCCCTATTCTACCTTGTACCGGTACCTTGTTAGCCCTATTAGATCAGCCTTACGCCCATCTAACTATAAGCCTTAACGCTATAAATATATTATAATATTTAGTATACCCCTTTATTAAATACTTGTAGTATTAAGATTCCTTACCCTAACTACTCGCTATTACTACCGGAATCCAACTCTTTTCCTATTAGTAAACTAATACCCCCTTCTTCGATATCCTTTATAATACCCCCTTTTATAAGGTTCCCTATAAGGCCCATTCCATCCCTAAAACGTAGGAATTAATCTTTAGTAAGCGGCTTAATTAATTTATTAATTAATTAATCCTTTAACTTTATAAAGACAAATTTAATAGATCCGTTTTCGACTTTTTTTTATATAAAGTACTATTATATATTAATATACTTCGTTCGTTAGTATTGAGTAGGATTATTAGCGAATAATATTACTACCTAATTATTATAATAGATTGTAACCGCCTTATCGTTACCACTCTTACTTCCCCCTCGAAGGTTAATATATAATCGGTCTAGCTAAATTACTTCTTTCGTCGCCTACGTCTCTACTATATATTTTACTTCTATAAATAATAATACTACCATTAACTATCGTTTAAATAATTAGTTAATTAGTATACTACCTATATTAAATAGGAAACTAATAATTAACTTTTTAGTATCGAGGTTACTACCCCAATTTAAATTTGTAAAACCGGATAATATTATTAATTTTTTAATATATAGTAACACTATATCTTTTATACCCTTTAAATACCTGAAGATCCTTTTAAAACTTCGATAATATACTTTATTAGGATTCGAAGCGTAGCGGCTAATTACCGATATAGCGTATACGATATTTAATTTAATCCCTAATATAATATATATAAAGGAGCTTATTATAGACTAATAAGTTTTAACTCTAACCTTCTTAACAATCTATCCTTTTAATACTATTACTATACAATCTATTATCAGTATATCAATTTCTTTATACAATACTATACTAAATTAAGCTAGGATTTTATCAATATAACCCTATTAATCGAAATAAATACTTCATTACAATCTATTTTGAATAATACGGATACCTAAATAATAATAATAAGGCCCTAAATTAGTTATCTTAAACTTAGCGTTTAAAATACTCTTTAACCTATTAATTTTTTCTTTATCCTTACTTACAATTAGTAAATTATTAACGTAAATAGCTACGAAAATTAATATATCTCTATTATTAGTAAAAATACTACAATTAGTATTAATTAGGTAATAACCTAATTATTTTAACGTTATAATCAATATATTGAACCAAACCCTTAATATTTACTTTAAATTATAAAGTACCTTATTAAATTTATAGACCTTCTTAATCCCGTCTATAAATTAGGGAAGTTAATCTATATAAATAACCTCTTCGACATCGCTATATAAGAACGTAGTTTTAATATCTATTTATTCAATTTCGAAGTCTAATATTATAATTATAGCGAATAGGAATTTATAATTTATAAATTTAACGATTAAGGCGAAGGTTTTAAAATAATTAATTCCTTCAATTTATTCGAAGCCTTTAATTACTTATTATACCTTCTTTTTAATTACCTCGTTATTTAATCCCTTCTTAAATTTATATACCTATTTCCTTTATAATATATTCATTCTTAGTATTACTTTAATAAAATCCTACGTCCCGTTCTCAATAAGGGAAATATATTCTTCTTTCATCCCTTCTAGCTACTTATCCTAAAAAAAGCTTTCTTAAACTTCCTTTAATAATTACGGCTCTATCCCTTTATTAAAGCCGTCTAATATTACTTTAGTAAATACTATAATAAGGGATTCTATTTCTGATCCGTTATTATTAATAGGTTCCGGCATTACTACCCGTATTAAATTTAAAATAAATTCTTTTATTTATATTAAAACTTCTAGGGTAGAGGAGTTTAATACTTACTAGGGCTTTTTTACGAATATTATTCGACCGGTTATATTATATTAACATTTGCAATAGGACTATATAAATAGTAATCGTATAAATAATAATAGATTAGGGGCTATAATAAAATAGTTAAAAAAATAAAATTTTACCCTTAATCTCTTACAACTTTATTACTATTATTTCCCCCTATTTAGAGTCCGAAGGCGAATTATTAGAGCTCCCCTTTAGTAATTTAGAATACCCGCAATTAATTCGGTTTAAATAATTGTATTTATCTTTCCTCTTTTAACGAATACTATTTTAATCTCAAAATAAATATTATTAAATTTAATAATACGACTATTAAGCAATAGGAACTTATAAATTATATAGCCCTCGAAACTAATAAGTATATACTTAACCAATTTCTTATCTATTTTCTTCCTACCCTAAAGGGGAAGGAGGTACTAGGCAATTATCCCAATTACTTGAATATTATTAACGTCTAATCTTTAGTTATATATTATTTCGTATAGGGTTTTATTAAATATTAAATAAAGGCTTCAATTCTTAAAGTAATTAACGGTTTTAAAAATCTTTAGCTAGAATTATTTAGGGATCTATCCCCCTATTATAATAAGTAATAATTTTTCTTTAAAGTAGAGGTTTAGACTTTTAATTATACTATTCGATTAATACTATTCTATTACTAACCTTTCGATTTAGGTACTTCTTTTAGCCGCCTACTCATTAAACTCTTTATTATTAAATTCTTTCGCCCTATCAAAATAGATTATCCTATACTTTCTTCGCTATAATTCCCTAATTTCTAAGAATTATACGAATTCTTAAATAAAAACCTATACTTTTTCCTTAATCTTAATCGCTAGCGAACTATTAAACTTACTATATCTATCAATTAGAGTAATCTAATACTTTTCTCTACAATACCCTAATATATTAAAGGGACCATAGATATCTATATAAATTACGTCTAAAATATATTCGGCCTACTTAAATTTTCCTCGATAAAGTATCTCCCTTATATAACCTCGAATATAAAGCTTATACGTATAGTATTCTTAGGCCTCCTTTATTCTATTAATTATTTTACTCATTTTAACTAAATTCTATTCATTAAAATAACTTATATATTTATACTAAAACCTTATCTTTAAGCTAATAGAGTATAAAACGAGAGTTTACTAAATTATATCGGTTATTTATAGAACGAAAAAATTACTAAAGCGAGTAGCTTAAATATTTATTCCTTCTTTCTTAATACGCTAATAATTTTTAAATAGAATTATACTAGCTCTATTATCGAATATTTAAATTACGGAAATTAGGTTAATACCTAAATCCGGAATAAATAAAACTTTTTAGAGGCAAATAATAACGATTATACTTATATATATTACGTTCTAATTAATAAGATAATTCTAATAGAGAGAACGATATTAATTTAAATAATTATAGTAAATCGTACTATTAAAGATATATTTCTTCTTAATTTCCCTAATACTTAGTACTAATACTTTTATACCCCCTATCCCAATAATAGAACCGCTATATAGTTCAAAACTAACGAAATCGCTTTAAATAGTAGTCGTATACTATTTATAGTCCGAATTAAAGAAGTATAATAATTGTAAAAAATAGTTCGAAAATATATTATTAGAAGTAGATTCTTTTAATACCATTAATCTAATCGCTAATAAGAAGGAATAAAAAACCCATTATATTATTATTAGAGGGGGTAGCTAAAAATAACTTCTTCTTCTCCTCTTCCACTTTCCTCTCTTTAATTTTAATATTATATTTACATTTTAACTCCGGAAATTTATTCTAATAAACGTCGGCGTTATAATAACGCTTACTATAATAAGTATAGTTTCTATCGCGAAGGTAGTTTTAGCTACTATACCTAAATTACCTAAATTATATTAGTTGTTTTCTAGCGGCTAATATTACTACTATATAACCCTCTCTTTTAGTCTCTACTTTTAACCGGACGAATTCGCTATCAGTTAATTTAGTAACATCGTTGAATAAAGGTAATTTCTTACTATAAGCGGCCTAAAAGTTAATTTTCCAAACGCTATATTATTCTTAATTAAACGCTTCTAAAAGTCTTATAATTATATAGCTCTCTAATACGCAATACTCTAGGCTAATTATAATATATTCCTCTTATAGCACTATAATTTTTTAGGATAGCCTATTAACGTCGTCGAAATCGGTAAGCCGAAGATTATTCTATTCTTATTAAATCCTCTATAGGGCACTAATCCCTTCGTTAAAATATTCTACTTTTACTTTAATAAAAAATTTAACAATAGTTTCTTCCTTATCTAGTAGCCTTATAATTATTTCTCCTAAAGTAGTAGAGAGAATCTTAACGACTTTGCGTTACTTAATTTCCTAAGCCTTTAGGGCGTAAGCTAGGATTATCTCCTTAATTAGGTAGTCTTTAATAATATTATAAACATTTATAACGTCGGTTATAAACTATTAAAATCGATACTAAGCCTTATAATCATTCTTATTTGAAAGCTTAGGATTAGTAACTACATTAATTCTATAAAGGAAGATCTTATTAAACTTAACCCGTCCTACCGGTACTATAGTATCGGTTCTAATTTCTTTATTAAACAATTCGTTTAATACCTTATCTAGATCTATATTATCGGTATTAGCCCCGGTATTAACGCCGGTATTAGCGCCGGCGTTAGCGGCGGTATTAATTAACGTAACCGTTTCTACTACTTTAGTAATAGCGGTAGGACGGCGACTAATTCTTATAGAGCCTATCCTTATAGCTAACTATTTAGTAATCCTATTCCTAGTAGAATTAGACGGCCCGTTGTCTCCTAGTTTATTAATAGTAAAATTAACGCTACGTAGGGTAGCTCTAGTTTTAAGTGCTATAGTAATATTCAAGCTTGTAATCAACGAAGTAGAGGCTATTAGTAGAATTTGAAGAGATAAGATAAAAGATGACCTAAATTGAATTCTATTAGTTAAAGATCTCCCGGTATTTGTAGAGGGATTCTATTACTGGACTCGTTTTTGAGTAGCTACTTATTTTTTTTTTTTTATTACATTAATTAGGTATTTCGAACTATTAAAACCGGTTAAATAGCTTACTTCTAACGTAGTTATTTAGATTCGGGATAAAGTCCTTCTATTCCAATAGTTTGGATATAGGTTCGGACGAATAGGTTAATTAGTCTTAGCCACTCTAATAATTTAGAACGGTCTAGATCTGACGTCTATTTACTAATATACTAAGTTAGAAGAAGACTAGCGTTTTTACTAATTTATAGTATTGGTATAGCTACTATATTACGGGAGCCGGGTTTATAACTTATTAAAATAAATAGGGAATAGAAGCTATATTATTTAATTAAAGTACTGTAGATTGATGGGGGCTACCTTCCCTTATATGCCTGCCGTGCCGTGATCTCCTTATTCTACCTTGTACTAGTACCTTATCAGCCTTGTTAGATTAGTCTTACGCCCATCTGACCGTGAGCTTCAACGCCATGAGTATACTATGATATTCAGCATTACTTTCGACGTCTACGCCGAAATAGTATAGGAAATAAACTATTTTAAATAGGGCAATTTACTTTTCGCCAACTTTATTTTTACCTTTATTAAATTCGCTAATTAATATAAATTCGATAGATAGCGCTATATCGATGTATTTAAATTTAAAATTAATAATACCCTCTAGGACGCTTTAATTAATATTATTAAATATTTAACTGCCGATAATTTTACCGAATAAGTTAACTTCCTCCGGATTTTAACTAATAATGTCGTCGACTACTCTTATTAAAGTAATAGCTCTTCTACCCTATTATTGTCACAGGGTTAACCCTGTAACGGTTTATAGCAGCGATGGCACTAGGTCTGAGCCAGAGATCAGCTCATAGCTCCGACTATTGTATAAAGCTATTATAGCGTTCGTAATAGCTTCAATCGTTATCGCTATATAACGGTTATATTAGCTCTATAGCGTTTATAAAATTGCTACAGAGCTACTAATTAGGACTAGCCTATAAAAGCTAATCTTAGAACACACCCTTAGACCTTCCCCTCTCCTCTCCTTATACAATTATATTTATTCTTACCTACCTTATACCTTTATATTATAATAGTTAATTATACCTTCAAATTATCGCGTTTTTACGTATATCTTTTTCGACCTTTAAAATCGCACGGCGTTCAACTATACAATCTATCCCCTACATCGAGGTCGCTATTAATCGCGGACCCTAGTATATAGAGTCGCTTTATTAAACTATAGATTTACTAAAACTATAACCCAAACGTAGGCTAACTATTACAATTACGCCTTCTTATCGCTATAATTTCTCTATATCGCTACAAAATTATACGGCAGAAGACAATAATTATAATTATAATTATTATTCCGCTAGTAGTAATAGTAATAATCCTTACCTGCCTAACTACGTTACGCCTAACCCGGAGTCCGGATTTAAATTTAATATCTACGATTTGAATATACTTTCCCAATTTTTTAACAACGAACTAATTAATAATATTACTATTACAAGAGCGGCGTTATCTATTTTAAACGTTACTCCTAATATCCAAAATTTTATTAATAATATCGCATTCAATCTCTACCTTTCTCCCGTACCTAAGGAATACTAAGAAATCGCTACTAATATCGGCTAATAGCCGGCGTTTTAATCTATTATTAACGCGCTTAGCCGAATATTCGCCCGAATCTTTATTAATTATAATACTATCGTTACAGAATATTAGTAAGTTTAATAATAGTATTAGGAAGCTTAGTAAGTTATTACTACCCTATACGAACAAATTACTACTATATCTTCTAATACCCCTTTAATAACCCCTACTACTTCCAACGAAGGCGCCCTAATTACGCCTACGGTAGTTTTAATAACCTTTACCACTCGCCTTCCTAAACGTATTATCGAAGACCCTCCCGTTTTTACTAATAAAGAGAAGGATAATACTATATACTACGATACTTTCTACTCGTAGCGCTATTAAATTGAGGCCGTTTAAAAGTTCGATACAACTTATTTTCTTAATAAATAAATTAAAATTGTAAAAGCTATATTCCGCTTAAGACTAAATCTACGTATAGTATTTAAGGGTAGCTTCGCTAAGATTAAAGAATTCCCTACTAACTCCGATCAATAGCTATAGAAGATAAACGAAATCTTTTTCCAATACCTAGTAAATCGGTACGATAATGTAAATATTAAACTAAATATTTATAAATATTTAATCGACTTCTATTAGGGCGGTATACCGTTCCTATACTTCGAAATCGAATTTATTAAATTTATAGACAAATATAGTCTTACTAATACTATAAAGGTTTACTACTTTTGTAACAAAATTAATAAAAAGCTCCGTTAAACTTTAATCTCTTAGGATTTCCCAAGTAATAACGAATATATTAAATAATTATAATTAGTTAAAAAAGTTAATAAGAAAATCGAAGACGCCGAATATTGTAATAAGGTTATAGCCGGCTTCTCGGCTAACTCCGCTAATAAAGGTAGCGGTAACGGCTCTAATAGTAATAATAACGGCGGTAATAAATCTACCCCTCCCGTTTCGGCCGATAATAGAATAATAAGTTAAGGAGGAAACTAAATAGATCTAAACGCAACGAATATATCTATTATACTCGACCTAAAGGTTTTTAAGGAGTGTAGGGAGAAGGGACTCTACTATTATTATAGTTAGTAAAGATATATAGTTTGCAATTACTTTAGTTCGATTAATTAGGGTAGTAAATTTTGTACTAATAGGGTCCCTACTAATAAAGAAAAAAAGAAGAATAAAGATAAGGGACGAAGAGGTCGGAGTAGTAAAGGAAATAGTAGGAGTAGATTAAGAGGTAAAGGAGGAGACGTAGTGGAAGTCCGGGCTATTAAAATTATTAGTACCGAAAAACCTAATAAACCTACTATAGACGGTAAATATTATAATAATTAGAGAAATGAGTAGCTTCTATATTTAATTGTATATAGAGGTTTAGCCGGTTAGCTATATCGTAGAAAGAATAGGATCCTTTTATTAATTTAGAAGAAGTATAAATCTAATTACTAAATAGTATTATTCCTCTAAATATAATTCTATTATTTATATATATAATTATTAGTATGTATAAAAATTATTATATTACCCTTGTTAATAATAGATACTCTATATATATTTTTATCGACTATTCCTTCGTCTAAGAATATAATTTCCTTCGTTTTCCGTTACTTTATCCCAAAAAGCTAATACTCGTAGATAGTAATATTAAGGGTATTATTAAAATAGTAATAAAAGGAAGGCTATAGATCGGTTACTACAAAGAGATTATTACTTTCCTAATATACAATTTCTATAAGAAATACCCTATTATCCTAGGCTATCCTTAAATAGTAACCTATAAACCGTATATCGATTATAAGAGTAGTAATATATAGTTCAATTATCCTAGCTATTGTAACCGCTATTTACTAATAGGTCTCTCTAATAATTAAACGGAGGCGTCTCGGGCGCTCTCTAACCCCGTCTCTATTACTATCGCCTATACCTATAAAAAGGTACCTCTCCCCCCCGCTTTTATTAAGAAAGGCATTATACTATTTATACTTTATAAGAGGGGTAATACCCTTTCTAAGGGTAATACTAATACTATCCCTAGGGGTTATCTCTATAAAGAGGAAATTTTAGGGGCGGAAGGCGAGAATCCGTTCGTTAAAGGACTTTAATTTAAAGATAAAGAACTTAAGGAACGGACTTCCGTATTTAAAAATAAAGGGGAAACTTCGTTACTATTAACTTCGTATTATATTTTTATTAATTACCGGGCGGGGGCGAAATGTCAAAATGTATGCAGAAGAGTGGGAGAAAAGCCATATTATTCAATGAGAGATAGCTAGACTACGTGATGTGCTGCCTTCCTTTTATGTCCGTTTACCTCGTCTACCCTCGAAATACCCTTATCTACCCATATACTAGTACCTTATAAGGCTCTGCTCACAAGGCTGCTCACAAGGCTAATAAGGCTCAACACCATAAAGGTTTATAATATTTGGCACTCCCCCTCGATGGACACAAATAGTACTAAGACTCCCCCTAGCTCTATATTCGTCAGCGTTCGTCTTCGCTACTTCCAAAGTCCAGTTCTTTACCTATAGGCAAACCAATACCCGTATTCTCCTCCACCTCGAAGCTTCCTACCACCCTATTTATATCGATAAGGCTAAAACTATTCCTTAGACGTAAGAACTAATCTTTAGCAAGCGGTTTGGTCAGTACATCAACTATCTGCTCCTCCGTTAGTATATAGACAAGCTTAATAGAGCCGTCTTTTACCTTCTCTCGTACGAAATACTATTGAATATTAATATGCTTTATCCTTTAGTATTATATCGGGTTCTTTATAAGTAACATAGCACCCTAATTATCGCAATAGATAATAACTGCCTTTACCTCTTTCCCAACATCTATACCCACGTTACTTCCCCTTCGAAGATCAGTACTTAGCTCCATATATAGCCTTTTTAACTAGATTACCTCCTTGGTCGCTAATATTTATCCTATATACTCGGCCTTTATTAAAGATAGAACCATAGTCTATTACTATTTCGAACTCTAATTAATAGCTCCGCTTCCGAAGTTGAACAGGAATCTAGACGTAAACTTCCTTATATTAGGGTCACCGGCCCAATTTAAATTTATATATCCTACTAAAGGACGGAATTCCTTATAGAATATTAATACTAAACTCCGGCTACCCTTAAGGTACTTAAAAATCCTCTTAAGCGCCCGGAAGTAGGCTTTTCCTAGGTTAGCGGAGTACCGGCTAATCACGGAGACAGCGTATACAATATCCAATCTTATACCGAACATAACGTATATAAGCGAGCCGACAACTAACTAATATATTATTATTCTAACCTTCTTAACGTACCAATTCTCGCCAACTTTCTTTAGTCGATTAATTATCATTAGCGTATCAATTAGTATACAATAGGACATACCGAACTGGGCCAGGATCTTATCGATATAACCCTATTAATCGAAATAAATAGTCTTATCCCGCCTATTCCGAGTAATACAAATACTAAAATAGTAATAATAGGGACCCAAATCCATCATCTAAAACTTAATACTCAATACATCTTTTAAATTCTAAATTTCATCCTTATCCTTGCCCACAATTAGCAAATTATCTATATAAATAACTACGAAAGTACTATTTTTATAAAAGATTCTACAATCAATAGTAATAGGGTTATAATCCAATTCTTTCAACGCTATAGTAAGCGTATTAAACTAGACTCTAAGTACTTATTTTAATCTATAGAATACCTTATTCAATTTATACACCTTTCCTAAACTATTATCGAATTCCGGTAATTATTCTACGTAAATAATCTCCTCTATATTCCCATATAAAAAAGCGGTCTTAACGTCCATCTATTCGATTTCGAAGTCCAATACCGTAGCAATAGTAAATAGGATCTTATAGCTCATTAGCTTAACAATAGAAGTAAAGGTCTTAAAATAATCCACTCCTTTAATTTATTCGAAGCCACGGACTACCCATCGGGCTTTTCGCCTAATAACTTCATTATTTAACCCACATTTAAATTTATAGACCCACTTACCACGTAAAATATATATCTATAGCGTAACATCGACTAATTCCCATATACCATTCTCGAGGAGAGACGCGTATTCTTCTCTTATAGCCTCTAACCAACTATCCCAAAAAAAGTTTTCTTTTATTTCCCTCAAAAACGTCGGCTCTATCGCTTCGTCTAACCCGTCTAAATAAAATTCCCCCGCGAACAGCATATAGTACTAAATAGGGTAAGGGTAGTCTACAATCCTATCCCTCAATAGATATCTCAACTCTGGGTAACCATTAATACTACTTTAATTACTTAATAAAGGAGACGTTTACATTATTTACGTAACTTACATACTAGCTTAAGGTTCTAGCTCGTTATTTACTATCAAACGTCCTAAGGATAAATCATTTAGTATATACTATTACCCTACCGGTACAATTCGTCCAATAATAAACCCCTATCGTTAACGCTTATAAGGTAGTAACCGCATTATCAATAAAACCGGGGCTAATAATTCGGGAAACCCTTATCTACCCTTATCACCCCTTAGCCTACCCTAACCAATTAGCTATCTACCCTAATCCGGGGTCCAAGGTCGACTACCCTACAGACCTACTTACTTACCCCCGGTATAACCCGCTAGCCTACCTCCGAAACCCATTTACTTACCCTTATCCACCGCCGTAACGTCGGATTAATTTCAGTCTAAATTCGGACTCGGCGTTATTTACGTAGCGGTATCCGTCATTCCACATTTAACTAGGACTTTCTCGGTCTCGAAATAAACATTATTTAATTTAATCACTCAGCCGTTTAGCATTAGAAACTTATAAACCGTATATTCTTCGAAGCTAATTAATATACATTTAACCGCTTTTTAATCTATCTTCTTCCTATATACTTATAGAATCAGATACTAAACGATTATACCAATAGCCTTAATATTACTAACATCTAATCGTTGCCCGTAGATTAGCTCAAACGGTATTTTATCGAATACTAAATAGGGGCTTCGATTCTTAAAATAATTAACTATTTTAAAGATTTCTAGCCAAAACTTCTTCGGAATATTCCCTCCAATTATAATAAGTAGGAACTTTTTTCGGAAATAGAAATTTAGGCTTTCTACTATACCGTTTAACTAATATTATTCGGTTATCGACTACTCGATCTACGTCCCTCTCTTAACGGCCTACTCGTTAAACTTATTATTATTAAATTTTTAGGCGCCATCGAGGTAGATAACCCTACACTTTCTTCTTTGGGGTTCCCTTACTTCTAATATCTATACGAATTATTCAATAAATTACTATACCTTTGCCTTATCTTTAATAACCAATAAGCCGTTAAATCTACTATACCCATCGACTAGTATAATCCAATATCGTTCCCTACAATACCTAATAATATTAAATAGGCCGTAGATATCGGCGTAGATCATATTTAATACGTACTCAGCCTATTTAAATTTACTACAATATAATATCTCTTTCATCCGGCCTTTAACGCATAACTTATACGTATAGTATTACTAGGCATTTCTCATCCTATCGACTATCTTATATATTTTAGCGAGGTTTTCTTCGCTAAAATAACCTATACGCTCGTACTAGAATCTTATTTTCGGGCTAACCGAATAAGAGACAAGGGCTTACTAAACTACATCGGTAATCTATAGTATAAATAGGTTACCAAAGCGGGTAGTTTAAATATCTATACTTCCTTTCTCGATACACTAGTAATTTCTAAATAGGATTATATCGGAGCTATAGTTAAGCAATTAAGTTATAGAAATTAAGTTAATACTAAGGTCTGGGGCAAAGAGAATATTCTTAAATCGAACTATAGTAACCGTACCGTTAAAAATATATTTCTTTTCTACTTCTCCGATTCCTAACATTAAAACCTTTACGCTACCGATGCCGGTAATAGAGCCGCTACATAGCTTAAAATTAACGAAGTCGCTTCGAACGGTTATTATATATTAACCGCAACCCGAATTAAGGAAGTATAACATTTAGAGCGAATAAAGGGTTTTTATCCTATCGTAAAATATATTATTAAAAATAAATACGATAATCGTTTTTTATCTAATTGTAGATAAGTAGAGATAAGATAGTAGGCCCTACAATTACAATAAAAACTTACTAGGTTAGGATTATTATAAGAATTAATATCGAAAATGTTTTCTCCTTCTTCTATTATTTACAGGCATTATACTCTTTTTTTAATTCTGGGTAAAATTCCTAACAACCTTCCTTATTATAATACTTCTTATTGCAGTAGGTGTAGAACTTGTTGCGAGGGTCGTTAGCGAGCGGGGTTAACGTTACACTCCGCTTTCTTACTAGCATCGCCATCGCTACCGTATTATAGTTACCCTCAGCGTTAATACGTATAAATTCACCCTCGGCTAAACGCAATACGTCTTAGAAGGTAGGGAGCTTCTTATTGTAAGTAGCCTAGAAGTTTATCTTCTAAGTACTATATTATTCTTGGTTAAGCGTTTACAATAGTCTTAGGATTAGCTAGCTTTCTAGGAGTTGGTGTTCCGGGCTAATAGCAATATATTCCTCTTGCAAGGAGGAGATTTTCTGGCCGAGAATTCGAATATTATCGAACTTGGCGAATCTTAGATTATCCTACTCCTATTAGATTCGCTATAGGGCGCCAATACCCTCGTCTAAGTATTCTTACTTAGCTTTAGCGAAGAATCTAACTACAATTATCTCCCCCTTAAATAATTTCTTAACTAATTCGCCGAAAATCGTAGAAAGGATTTTAATATACTACCGTTACTTATTTCTCTAAGCCTTCAGGGAATCGGTAGGGACCTTATCCTCGGTAGGATAAATCTCTATAATGTCGTAGCCACCTATAACGTCGATTATAAATGACTAGAAACGGTTCTAAGCCTTATAATTATCTTTACTATCTAATTTTAGACTAGTATTAACGTTAATACTAATAAGGGAGATTAGGTCAAAAGTAATAATAAGTCCTATAATAGTCGGGACGATACGCAAAGTTACTATAATTCGGGGTCCAGTACTACCTACGTTATTACCCGCAATAGAGCTATTATCGCCAAACTTATCCGGAGTTACAACTTTACTCAATTACTCGTTAAAGGCGTTAAATTACTCGTTGAAGGCCTCGATAATATCCTTACAATCCTCATTATTATTAGTTCTAATACGTAGAGCTATTATGATTATAGTATTAATAAGGTTAATTATTATTTAACGTATAGGGTTAATAGAAATATTATAAAAATAAATTATTCTAGATTAGAATAGAGTAACCATTTATATTTATAAATTTGAGCATCCCTCGATATTTAGGGATTTGACCTCGAATTCAAAGAGTTCCCTGTTATTTAGTAGCTCAATTTCATTGGCTATCCCTACTTCGAAATCCTCTAATACTAAGGATAGCGTCCTAGCAGCTTCGAATATGCTATCGCTCTCGGCATTTACAAGGTTCTATAAATTCCCATACCTTAATAAGCGTTCGATAATTCTAACTAGCCGCAGGAATTCGTCTTATCTTATAGTACGTACAGCGGTCGGGGGTTAAAGGGAGCGTTTACGTCTATAGCTACATTAGTTACTACCCTCTCCCGTTTCCGAACCGTTATTTGCGTCCATATCTAATAGAAAACGGATTAGCGGTCTAATCTTTAGAATAAAGGGATGAATACCCGTATTTTAATATAGTTTTCTATCTAATTTACATTATCTTTATTATTTTAAACAATACGAAGGAGACGGGATAAAAGTAGTTATTATTATTTGTCCCGGCCGGTTAGAATATAAGGCCGGAATTGGATTATTTATCGGATAAACGTATAATACCGATACGCTAAACTAAAAGCGGCTTAGTAGCTTCCAACCCGTAGTATTAGTATAGTTACCGCTTAGCGGGAGCCGGGCTCATAACCTATCAAAATATATATAGAAAAGTAGGAGAAAAACTATATTATTTAATAAGAGATAGCTAGACTACGTGATATACTGCCTTCCTTTTATATCCGTTTACTTCGTCTACCCTCGAAATACCCTTATCTACCTATATACTGGTACCTTGTAAGGCTCTGCTTATAAGGCTGCTCATAAGGCTGATGAGGCTCAACACCATGAGGGTTCCTGATATTTGGCACGAAAATTAAATTTATTATTAATATTACTATAATACTAATTAAGACTAAAAGGGATACACTATATTAACTTTATATTAAACTGGGTAGGAGGCGCGTATTAGTGAGGGATTATCGAATATTAATCCAATTCAATGAACCGGTTAATAATAAAACTAACCCTACGGATATTCGCGAACTAAATACCGCTACCTTCAATTTTATTTATAAAAGAGATTAATTTTAATTATATACGACTAATTATATATAGTTCGAATAGTTAGCAGCACTTTCGGAGCTTAGCAAAATAGATTTTATATACGAGGTAGCGTAAAATATTATTAAGGGGAGAGGAAAGTAATATAAGAAGGACTTTCCACTATCCTTTTACAATTTTATCGATAATATAGTAAGGAAGTACAGATTTAATATTAAATAGGAAGTAATAATTATTATATAAATAGTTATATTAATAAGAGACCTTACGAAGGATACCCTATTCTATAAAATAACGATTCGACGCGTATACTTCGCTAAAATTTTAGAGGAGGATATATAAAAGTTTATAAATAAAACGGACAAGCTATAGAGGATTAAGGAGGAGATTAGTAAAATATTATTACTTTACTACTAATCCTACGTCGATACCTTTCTACTAACGCTAATAAATTAATTCCCCCCTAACCGGTCTTATAATTATAAAATTAAGCTTTAACTAAAAGAATAGGCACTATGTAACGGCGCCGGTCCGGCCATGCCGCCATGCCCGCCATACCCCCGGGGGAGGACTGGTGCCATAAGGTGCTATAAAGTGCCATAAGGTACTATTGAGGTTGGAGGAACGAGTAATATAGAAAGTTCGCGCTAAAATTGGCTAAGGCGGGCTCTAAGCCCATTAAAGGTGTTTACTCTTATTTATTATATAGGTGAAGGGGGATGCGAATAAAGGGATTAGCTAATAGCGACCCGTATATAGGTCCCGTTATCGCTTACGTACTAGAATATTTATTCGGGTTCGTACATATATATCTAATTCTCTTCCTTTTCTTCTCCTTACTTTAAATCTTCTATTATAAATAGTATCTTAACTTTACCTTCGATTTATCTATACTAGCGCCCTTATATTATTTAAAGTTAATCTAATAATTATTTAGGAAGGTTAAATCCTAACGATTAAAAATTAATATAAATAATTAAACCGATTATTATAATTTAAGGAATCGAAATTTATAATAATTAATATTATAGTACCCCCGCGCTTAATTTATAATAGTACTAGCGCTAAAGCTAAAAGCTCTAGCGATTACAATAACGATTACTATAAAAATAATAATTGTAACGGAGTAGACCTCTTCGGCGAAAAGGGCGACGAAAATTTTAAATTCGAAGATAGAGGTAATAAGACTTTTAATAAAGGAGACATTAACAACGGAAATAATCCCGAGTCGAAAGAGGAGGATAAGGCTACTATTAAATTTAGTATCAATAAGAAGGATAAAAGGAAACCCTAGCGTATTAATCCTATTATTAGGGAGAATACAAGGGCCTTTATACGCTTCAACGAAAAATATTTTAATAATTTTTGCCTTTTCGAGGAAAAATTGCGCAGTAAATTTATTCTTCTTCGTAAGAAGACTTTACTCTATTTATATAATTAATTAAAATCCCCGTCGGAGGTATTAATAATAATAATAATAATCTTATTCCTTAGCTATATATCTATAGCGCCACAATTGGCATGAGGTACTTCTCCTAATTCTCTAAAGGAAAAACCGTTCGGTAATAAGCGCCGCCGGATAAAAACCCCCAGCTCCGTTCCGGTTATAGGTAGGCCGTACTACTCCTTCTTAACTTCTAATTATAATAGTTCTTACTTACTACTATAGCGAATAAATGCGCTTTCTATATTATTTTACTTAATACTAGAACTATTATAATACTACTCCCTTCTTCCGCTCCTTCCTCTCGTCCTTTGGCCGCCGTCTCGTCCCTATTTACTTTATTCGCTCTTATTTATTCTCCCGCCCCGCCCCCTCTCCTTTATTCCCTCCCCCTTTATCCTATCCTTTCGTCCTTACTATAATTTATACCCGTATAAAAGCCTCCTCTACTATTTATATAAATTCTCTTCGGGCGCTAACCCTAAACCTTCTTCTTCTTCCCTAAATTATTACGTCTTTAAAATAGCCTCCCCCTCATTATTTAATAATACGCCCGGCCGCGCCCCCGGTTATAATATTCGTAATTTTAACGTTCGGACCGATTAAGGCCCTAACTTTTCCTACTTCGTAGAATCGTCGCTTAAACCTAATATCGCGCCTTCTACCCTTCGCTCTATTCCCTAAACCCCTAGCACTCTTACAATTCCTTCCTAAAATTTTATTATTATTACTAATATTTTATCCTATAATCTTATACTTCGGTTTCCTAATAACTAGTAAAATTCCCGCCTTTATACTTTCGTATCCTCTTTAATTAATTCCGTTATTTAGCATTATTTATATTCCTCCCTACTTCGGCTATACTTTAAATTTCGCCGACTATATTATAAACACCCCGAATATTACTACTCTAAACCAGGATAGCTTTCGAATAATACTTATAAAATATACTTATATAATTAGTAAACGGAACAAATATCCTTCTTAACGTTATAGTATTACTTCTTTTTAATATTATTTAGGTACTACGTCCTAAAATACTCTATATTTACTCGCCGTTTTAAAATATATATTCGACGTCCCCTTCGGCTATTATAATAGGCGTAACTTCGTCTAAATAGTAGTAATTATTATTATAAACGCTTTAACCGACCCTAATAAATCTATTAAAATCCTCTAACGGGTTTGCGTATCCTTCTTCAACCTTATATATATTCGCCTAGCCGACGATAGTCTCCCGGACTAACCGGACACCCTCTCTTTTCTCTATCGCTTTAGCAATCTAAAGGTTTCGGACTATAAGGAGAAGGGTTATTATAAGAGGTTTATAATCGATTACCGCCCTATTACTACTCTTCCTTATATTATTTCCGCCGGCGCAATTAATAATAATATTAACCTTAGTACTAATAATCCCCCGGATTCGCCTATAATTATCGATAGCCCCTATATTACTATAATAAATCCCGGCTAAAACGAATAACGTTATTAAATTATTCGCAACCTAACAAAAATAATAAAAATACTTCGCACTTTTATTAATTATATTTAAACATTAATTAAATAATTCCTCTATAATTCCGCTCTCCTCGCTAAATATAAGCCGGAATTAACTCAACCGGTCTCCCTACTACTTCCTTCGTTCCTATATCTCGATATTTTAATATTATAAATAAATAAATAATTTTATACGTACCGCGCAAACTCCCCTCGCTATTCCCTTTCTAATTCAATTATTAAATAATATTTATTTAATTTACCTAACCTAAATACCTACGAAAGGATTTTCTCCACTTTAATTCTATTATCTAAATAAATTTAAAATTCTTCCCGTATTTATAACTAATCGGTTACTATTATCTAATATTCTTTTATCTATAAATATCTAAAAATAAAATATTTAAACATTTCCTCTCCAATTCTATATAAATAAAATAGCGTTATAACGTCCGGTACCTTCCTCCAGAAAAAGAAGGATTAGAGCCCGATAATTCCTATTTAAGCTTAAATAAAGAGGGAATTCTATATTTTTATTAATAAGTATAATTTATCGTCGTCCTTTAATAATTAGCTTTTCCTCTTCTTCTTTTTTTTTACCCCAATTATATACTATTTAATAATATTATTATTAAACCTCGTATTAAGGTTAACGATAGTAAATTTATACCGCCGACTTAATTTGGCTATTACCGCCGCTATTTAGTAATTATAATATAATACCTACTCTCTTTTCGTAGTATCTTCCAACTATTCCTCTTAATCGATAATAATTAATTCTAATATCTATAATAGAAGTAAAGGCATTCCTATTTCCGAAGGCAGTCCTACCACTAATATAATAAATTTCTCTATTAATACCTATTCTTCAACCTACCTAACTTTAGTAGTACTACTTTCAAATCGGTTAATAAGTAATCGATTTCTTACTCTTATTTAAATATAGCTAACTACCTAAGCTACAATCCCTCGGACGAATTCAATTTAATCCATTCGGGTAAACCTCTCTTCGAAAGCCTTTACCCTTTTATTAAAGTAGAAATCGAATAGTAAATAAAATATTTCCGTTTCTAAATTCCTTACCGGCGTAATTTTATACACCCCGGCGATAACCTTTAAATATTTAATCTAATATTTGGCCAACCTAATTACTATCCCTCGCAATTTCCTATAGACTTCGGTCGGTTAATAAAAGGTTAATACTCTATATATAATAACGCTTCGAATATATTTAATATAAATTTCTTTCGTTCGCGCAAAAAAGCAACCTTAAATTTTTATTATTAACTATATTAAAACATTCATTTATATAACTATCTTTTTCTTTATTATTTCCGCGTATATTTAATAATTAAGCTTCCGGTCTAATTAGACCCTTAGGAATTTTATCAATTCCGTCGGTTAAAATATTATTCCGCCGATTTAGAAAATTTCCGTTTGTAATTCCTTCGTCCGCGTAAAATATATAAACTCTATTTTATTCGCTTCAAACTCTATCCTTTTCTCGGTTACCTACTCGGAGTAGATTTCCTATACTACTTAAAGAATCTTACAATTTTCCTCTATTATTTTAACTACTACAATAATATTAGTATTATTAATAAAACCAATTATAATTATATTCCTAATTATAATTAACTTACGGTATAATAGAGTAATAAAGAGAATAAAAAGGATTAATAAGAAGGGGGAGCCTTAGGGTACTCTTGCTATAATATTATAAGGGTTCGAAATTTCGTCGTTAAAGAAAAGGGAACCTTTTCTCCCGGTAACAAAATTATTAACCTATTTAAAAAGCTATCGTAGGAATTATATTTCCTATAAAATATATAGAAGCTACTTATAATTAATTTTATTAAATACGCCCTTTAAATTAAAAAGTATAAGAGATATTACAATTTTAAATTTCTAAGCCGAATAGACTATATCGGTTACTACCCTAATTACAAACTCTATTAAACGGCTTGCCTAATTACCTATTTAACCTTCCGGAAGGAAATTAAATTCTTTTACCGCCTATATTAACTTTATAGCAATTAAAGCTTCGAAGATCTTTCTAACGTTATTCAATAGCGAAATTAGCCTCTATACGCCGGCTAACTTCTATTATTCGGTACTCTTTCTTAATTTTTTAAAAATAATTACTTTCGCGTTTTTAAATTATTAAAGGAAATATCCGAGCCGAAGGCTCGCTATAGCGAAAGCTGCTATAGCTTATTTAAACGGTGCCTTACAAATTTTTAAAAATTTATTTAAAAATTAATTAATACTTAGCGCTTTATTCGGCGCCATTTTTAAAAGGATTTCTTTAATATCCCCCTTAATAATTTAATTATTAATAATTACTAGGGTATCGCCATTTAATAATTAAATCCAATTTAGTAAATAATTTATAAGAACGTTTATTTTAGGGAAAAATCGGTCGGCGAAGATATTCGCCTTATTACTATAATCTTCGATTTTATTTACCCCTTCGCTAAATTTAAGGGCTAGTAATTTAAGCGGATCTATTAAACAGTAACTCCGGGTTTGAACCTACCTTTCCAATAATTAAAATTTATTTAAGTCCTTCAATATAAAGGCGATATAATTTCATTATTTCGCCGTTTAAATCTTTGATATAAATCGTCTCTTTTTTACTATTACCTTTACAAATTCCTTCTAATTTAAAAGCGTCTTATTCCCGAACTATACTTATTATTTCTATTATATATTTTTCGTCGCCGTTTTATATTCTAAATTCTATTAATCCGCCTATTTTCTCCGACCTTTCTTCTAATATAGGACGAATTCTTCCGTAATACTAATAAATTCCCTATCGAATCTATTAAACGCCAACTCGAAATCTTCTATTATAATAATCTCTTCTAGGACTAATATCCGTTTCTCCGCTATATCCTATACCTTCTCTACATTTATAAAGCTCTAACTATAACTTCCTTCTTCCTCAACCTTCCTATTCTATTTTCCAACCTAAACCTAAACTTCTTAAAAATAATAATCCGAACCGGTTTATTTATATCGTTAGGCTCCCTAATATTCAACTTCGATACTATATAATATTTATATATAATTAATCGTTTTATCTTTTTCGTTTCGTATTATATTACCGAACTATATTAATTCCCTGCGAAGGGTTAATAGGTTTAATTTCTACTATTATATTTAAATAAAAAGTTTCGTAGCTTCCGGATTAATCCTATTCTCTAAGTCCTAATTGGAATAATAAAAGTTAAAATCCCCGACGGCTATTTAATAGCCTTATAAAAGTTTTTCTTCGAAGAATTCGAAGAGGGGAAACCCTTATTAATATTCTAATATATTATATATAAAAATAAAGGAGTAAATAGAATAAACGGTTATTAATTCCTATAAATTCTTAAATATCGCCGCGGCCTAATCCTTCCCTAATTAAAAATTTAAATCCTTAAAATTCTACTTCTTATTTATATAAATCGCCGCCCTATCCTTCTCTAAACAATTAATACTATAATACTTACCGCCCTTCGGCCGGTAAATATCCCTATTTAAATTTCTACCCAATTCTTAAATTACTATAATATTATAAATCTCTTCCTATTCGAATAGAAGTTTCCCTCTCTCGTACGACTTCCTTACATTCTAATAGAATATTTTCAATTAAATTATTAATTACCCTATAAAAAGGTTCCTTCTAATCTAATAACAAATAAAATAAATATTATATCCTTAGCGGCGACCATACATATAACAATTATAGAACTAATATAAATATAGTCGCCGGCACTCTATAAACGTATATATATATTTATCGAACTAAATTAATTTATAGGCTTCGGCCGAAAATTATTCCCGAATATCTTCTATTTAAGTCGGCCTTTCATTACTTTTCCAGTTAATAATTTCTCTAAAGTTATAATAAAATAGGAATTAGGGGGGGCGTTAGGGATAGCAACGTCCTCCTCTAACTTAATCATCGATTCTAATACCAATTTAACCGGTTCTTTACAAATAGTAAAATTACGGGGCCTTTCGGCATATATAATTAAAGCCTTCGCATAAGCCGCTTTAACGAACGGGTATTACTTTTTATCGAAGGTAAAATACCCCGACTTTTTATATAGCTTATAATAAATTAGGGAACTATTTTTATTCGAAAGGTAATTCTCTTCGCCAAAACGAGCCCTATTATATTTAAATTAACTATAACGGCCATAAGCGTCCTCTAAACAATAGAACTTCGCCGTATATCCGAATCTCTAATATTTGAAATATTATTAGATAATAGCTACAATTTAGAATAATTTATATAAATAAACCTCGCTATCCTAAAGGAAGAAGTTCTTTTAAAAGAAAATCGCCGCCTTCACAATTATAACTTCTATTAAAATTATCCCCCTATCCTCTCCATTACATTTCTTCTAAACTTTTACGCGGATAATATCCGCTTCCTTATTCTTTTCCCTTATTTCCTTTAGCGTTACATTATCCGATTTTCCATCGAAACTAACCTAAAGGATTCTTTTAATTAAAATTCCTATAGTATTAAAGGTTACAATAACTTCTATTCCAAAGACCTCCTTCGCCTAAATATAATACTTCTAATATTATTTATATATAAGTTTATTAAAAACTACAATATAATCGCTACTCATTACTATTTAAATAATTATTCGGATTCCTTTATATTATTTCTCCTTTAAAACGTTCTTAATCGCCTATTTCGTATCTTCGTTCAATTATTTAATATATTGGACGGAGATTGAGATTTTTTTAATTATAAACTAGCGTTTACAATTAGAAGGGATGAATTTTAAAGTAATAGTAATAATTAATTATTAAAGGGTAGCGCCAATCTTACCCGGTAACTTCGTAATAATATTAACCTATTTCTTCAGCGCCTCTTAAATACCCTTCTTAAATTCCTTAAGAATATCCTTCTTTAAATCGTCGAAATCCTTTTTAGTAATAAATTAATTCTCGCTAACTTTATTTACCTTAAGCATCCGGGACCTATTTTTCTTCGCTTAAATTTTTACAAATTCGAGAAATAATTTTCGAATTTAATAACGGTCCTTAGGTAAGACGGTATCGTAATCCGTAAACTTATTCGCTTAGACAATAAATTTTTTTATAATTTTATTATTATTCTCCGTTTTCTCCAAAATCTTTATAGCGAATACAGCATTGGGGTCGTTACAATTAGAAATACCTCCGAAGGGGTTGTAGACGCTATTTTCGAATCTACGCGCGCTTCTATTAATCGTTATCGGTAGCGACGGCTTAACGCCATCGCTACGTTCGTTGTAAGATATCGCGAGGGGGGTAAACGACCCTCCTGAGTCGATTGCCGTTGTCTGTTTTCGTTTTGGAGCACTTCCTGACCAGAAATCGGCGTTTCCGGTTTCAGCGTCGTTCCGTCGGAGGTATTAGTTAACGCCTTAATTAAGAATAACGACGACGACGAACCTAAATTATTATTTAACTTATTCGATTAATATATTAGCAGTAAAATTAACCGCTTTAGTATTACTTTTAACTTAAAGGACTTTACTAAGGATTTAAAGGATAAGATAAAGGAATTTACTAAACTCTTTATTCGCGACGCAGTACCTTACATCCCCTATTATACGCTATTATCTAGTTCCAAGCTCTTATTTAATAATTATTTAAACGAAGTTAAATTTATTAAATTATATACTATTCGCCCCGCCGATATATTCTATAAATTTAAACTCTAAGTTACGATAGCTATAGTTTTAAAAGAATAAGTATTGGAACTACATTAAATTACCTCGTTTTTAAATATTAAATTTTACACTATTTATAATTAGGTCTTTAAATTAGAGGAAATTCTTTTTAATACTTTAATTACCGATTTTAAGATAGTCTAATCCTTCAAAAACTATTTAGCCAATAAAGAAGAGGAAATCTAAACTCTAAAAGAAACTATTACTAACTTAAATATCTTTAAAGGTATTTATAAACTTAAAGATAAAGTAATAGTAATTATAATTAAGGAGACCGTTCTTCCCAATATTGAAAAGGATCCTACCGCGGCTCCCCTTCGCTATTCGACTACTTATTTCGTAATAACCCCGCCTATTAATAACGACGACGACGATAAAGCTCCGACAGCTCCCCTTCGTTACGCCTATCTTTCGATTAAGTAAGCCGACCCTCCGAAGTTCTATAATTAAAATAAGGAGGACGACGTACCCTTCGAGGCCTAGTACAATTTAATCCAAAATAAGTTTAAAATTAATATTAATTATTATTTAATCGATTACAATAAATTTCTCTATATTAAAAATCGTTTGGCCGGCTTTACTTTTAAAAACCTAATATTTTATTTCTATAAAATTTACCCCAATTAATTTATAATTTATTCTAATTTAATAACCTATTTGTAGTACGAATATAGCGACCTTAATTAAGACGAAAAGGCTTTCGTCAACTTTATAAAGTTTAAAATGAAGGATACCAATAATTTCGACTTTTTTAAAAATAAGTTCGTCCGTATAGCTAGCGAATACCAACGTCTTAAAACCGAATAAAAACGCGAATTATTCTAACGCCTTCCTATAGAATATAAGAAATAAATAGGCGTTAAGTATTACAATTCTTCTATTTCTTTTGAATTTTATTACATCGATTATTCCAGTTTTAATTAAATATTCAAAATTATTATTAAGGAAATTAAGGCTATTTCTTCTTCTTTTTCTTTACGTAATAAAGGAAATAATAATAATAAGGGATCTAGTAGCTCCAGCAACTCTAACTCCCCGGCTCCGAAACCCACTAATAGTAGTAAAGGTAATAACCGCTTTACTACTAACTATACTAAAGAAACTACCCGTTTATTTAATAAAAGCTATTACTTCCTCTATAAAGAGCATAGTTATACTAAATACAATTGCCTTTAGAAGGACTAGTACAATCGAGAACGTTACGACCGCGTCGCTACTATCGTTAAGCGCTACCTAACTAACGAGAACGGCACCGGCGGTTAGGCTACGGCCCCTACTATTCCGGCTACTAACGCCGCCCCCGCTATTAATAATTAGGAAAATTGAATACCCTAGGTAAATTAGACTCTTTCCTAGGGGAAGTATCGGTTACGGAATAAATAAAAGATAAATAAAGATAAGGAAAGGATAGATTTAATTTAATACTTTACTTAGGAGGGGATCCTATAATTATTTAATATACTATAATTAATAATAGAATATCTTTATTTATATCTAACGCCCTAATTAATATAGGAGTAAACGGCCACCTATTTATTAGTATAATATTTACTAATAAATTAAAAGAATAATTATTAGTGGAAATAACGAGCGATTTTCCTACCCGAAATATTAATAATTACTAAAGAAAAATTAGCTAAAGTATTAAAGAGGTCGTTAAAGCCGCTTTAAGGATTCGAAACCGAATAATACCCCCTAATATCTTTATCGTCGTTAATATAAATTACAATCTTATTATCGGTCGTAAATAGCTCGATATCCACAACGTTTAAATAAATTATAAGAATCGTCGCCTTATTTTTCCCCCTGAATAGAAACCGGACCCCGAGTAGATAAGGAATTTAAATTTCGAAGTCTATTTTAGAAGCTTTAGTACTATAAACCCCGAATACTAAAAAAATACGGCCTATTACAACGCGCTTATAGATCGAGAGGACAAATATTGAACCGACGGTAGGAATAGTAGCTACGAAGCGCTTAAATTTATTAATAGTTATATTACGGTACCCGAATTTATTTTAGCCGGATAACCTTTCCTTAACTATTATAAGAAAGAATTCGATTAGGAGGCTAAGAATTAGTACGATTGTGAAGTACGTTAATACTAGAAAGTAATTAAGAAGCGTATATTCGAATTCTAAATAGAATCGGCGGCTTTCGAACTTAAAAAGACGGTCCTTATTATACCGGCGGATTTTAAATATACCTAAAATAAAAATATTAGTAAGTTGGGTTACGTTCGTCCCCGTATTCTATTCTAAAACCCCGACTCAATTCTTAAATAATTTAATCCGTTAAGTAAAATAGAGAGAAACTTAGCTAACCTTACCTACCTTATAGTATTATCTTTAGAACCCGCCCAATTCGTTCGAATTAAACCAATTAAATTACATAATAATAAATAGGGCTCCGATAGCTAAAGTATATATAAATTAAAAAGAGATTCGACTAGATAGTATAGGGAACGACTAGTATAAATATATATTTTTGAAAGCGACCTATTTATACGGTCCGCCGCTAAAACCGATTATATAATATATTCGATAAATATCTTCGAAATCGACCGGTTTATCTAATAAAAGTATGTAGTAGAAGACCCCGCTTAGAAACTATTACTTCGTAATAAAAAAGAATTTTGGGAAGAAGCTTTAAAAATAGTACCGGACTATTATTATAATTATATCGACGTTTTTAGCAAATTCGATTCAAACGTCCTACTAAATTATCGGCCGTACAATTATAAAATCAAATTCGAAGAAAGATACCGGCTAAAGGAATTTAATTATAGCCCTTTCTACAAAATGTCGCTAAACGAATTAGAGGCGGTAAGAAAATATATTTTAAAAAACCTATCCAAGGGATTTATTGAAGCGAATTCGTCCCCTTAGGCCGCCCTAATCTTATTCGTTAAGAAAACTAATAATAGTCTTCGTTTTTACGTCGACTACTATAAATTTAACGCCATTACTAAAAAAAACCGATACTTACTACCTTTAATCGAAGAAACGTTAGCCAAAATCGCTAAAGTTTAATAGTTTATTAAGATCGATATTCGATAAGCCTTCTATTATATCCGTATAAGGTTAGAAGACAAGGAATTCACTACCTTCCGTACTAGTATAGGAGCTTTTAAATATAAGGTATTACTATTTAGCCTAATTAACAGTCCCGCCAACTTCCAAACTTTTATTAATTTATTCCTAAAATTATATTTAAAAGACTTTTATATTACGTATATTAATAATATCCTAATTTACTCTAATACTTTTAAAGAATATAAGGATTATATCTATAAAGTATTAGCTAAATTGAAGGACGCTAAACTATAAATAGATTTAAAAAAGTATAAGTTCTAAATTATTAAAATAAAGTTCTTAGGATTTATCGTAGGACGCGACGGTATCTCTATCGATTTAAAGAAAATAGAGGTTATTAAGGAATAAGTTATACCTTCTAATTTATAAGGAATATAATCTTTTTTAGGGTTTTACAACTTTTACCGAAAGTTTATTAAAAATTATAATCGAATCGCTCGCCCCCTTACTAACTTAATTAAAAAAGGCAAAGCCTTTATATAAATTAATAAATACTAGGCAGCATTCGACGGTTTAAAATAATTATTAATAGACGCCCCCTTATTAAAATATTTTAATTACGATGCCGAAATACGAATCGAAATGGATACTAGCGATAGAATCCTTGTAAGAGTCCTATCCCAATACTAAGAAGATACAAAAGAATAGTACCCTATCGCCTACTTCTCGGAAACTATATAGTAAATTGAATGTAATTACCCGATTTATAACAAGGAGCTACTCGCTATTATTAGAGCCTTCTAAACCTAGCGTCCTAAATTAATCGGTTTAAAATAGTCGAAGCCTTTTACAATTATTACTAACTACTAAGTACTAAAATACTTCGGCACAAAGCGATTACTTAATTTACAATAAATTAAGTAGGTAGAATTCCTATTTCAATACTACTTCAAAATTATTTACCGCCCTAGTACTAAAAATATAGCTACTAATACCCTATTAAAGAAATTAAAAGACCTTAAGACTTAAAAGGAAAAGAAGGAAGCGTACTATACCCTCTAAATATTTAAACTATTAATAAACGAAAACGACGGAATTAAAATTATTATTCTAACCTCTATCGCTATATCGAACGGCTTTTTAAAGGAGTCGGTACTAATCCTTATATTAAATATTAATAAATTAGAATTATACCCAATCGAACCTAAGGGGTATAAATTAATCGATATAATTATAAAAACTAATTATAAAGAGGAATCCTTAGAAGAATACTATATACGCACTTACAGCTCGGATCTTAAATTCATAATAATAACTAACAATCTCCTAATTTACGAAAGTCGCCTCGCCGTTCCCGATAAGGATAACCTACGTACCCGTATTATCAATAAAATTTACTCGACCTTAATAATAGCGTACCCCGGCCGTAATAAAATTCGAACGATCCTAAACCAATATTACTAGTAACTAAGTATAGCTAGCAATATTAAATATTTTATTAAGAATTATATAGTCTATAGAGCGAATAAAATACTTAGAGACAAAATTTCCGGTAAATTGTACCCTATCTTACCGCCCGCTAAAAAATAGACTTCGATTATAATCGATTATAAGAAAATACCTAAGGATAAATACGGTTTCGATAATATTCTAATTATAGTAGACTACTTAATAAAATTATTATAAGTTATACCCTATATAAAAAAATCGATTACTTAAAACGCCGCCCAAATATATTATAAAGGCCCTTACTACATTTATAGTATACCCGAAGAAGTAATATCGGACCGTAGACCCTAATTTATATTAATATTTACCGACGAAATATTTAAATTAATAGGGACGAAATAAAAATTCGCTACGGCGGGATACAACTAGACGGCTAACTAAACAAAAATTATAAATATTTATTTCAATTAATAACTCCGTCCTTTTATTAACTACTACTAAAACGACTAGTCCGAAGCTATACCCGCCTTCGACGTAATATAAAATAACTTACCTTAGGATAGCGTCGGCCTTTTACTTTACAAAATTATATTCGGCTACCTAATATATATACTTTTCGACTAGAATGCCCGGACCTAAAACCCCTCTATCCCCCGGACCGAATAATTAATTAGAGAATAAATTTAAAAATATGTCTAACGTATTTACAATTATATAGAGTACGCTAGAGAAATAATATTAAAGGTATAGGAGGAATAAACCCGGTAGGCTAATAAGAAGCGTAGGGACCCGGACTTCGACGTCGGCGATAGGGTTATTATTATTAAGTAATTATAGTTAACGATTACTCGCCCTAACAACAAACTCAATTTCCCCAACACCTACAACCATTATAAAATTATTGAGAAAGTAGGGCACTTTTACCGGCTAGAACTCCCTAATAATTAGAAAAGCTCCAACCTCTTCTATACTAACCACTTAAGGAAATATAATAATAATTTATTATTAAACCAATTAGCTAAGTACCCTAGTCTTATTACCGAAGACGACGAGGACCCCGAGTAGGAGGTCGATAAAATTAATACCTCTAAGATCGTTAACGGTAAACTCTTCTATAACGCGGACTAAAAAGGCTAAGACCCCAATCTAAAGTACTAGCCCGCCTCTAACTTTAAATATACTCCGAAAGCTCTTTAGGAATTTTATAAGGCTAACCCGGATACCCCAGGCCCGCCTAAACGGATAATACAATAGCTGAACGAAGAATGGGAGGAATACAACGACGACGAATTACCGAAGTTACTAGGATTACATTAATCGAAGAGGATTATACAAAAATAAATTGGAGGATCATTACATCTATTGTAGGGCATCTAGTAAGATTCGCAGACGAATCTTCTATATAGGGGGGGGTAATATAACGGCGCCGGTCCGGCTATACCGCTATACCCGTTATACCCCCGGAAGAGGACTAATACTATAAGGTACTATAAGGTGCTATAAGGTACTATTAAGGTTGGAGGAACGAGTAATATAGAAGGTTCGCGCTAAGATTGGCTAAGGCGGGCTCTAAGCCTATTGAAGGTATTTACTCTTATTTATTATATAGGTGAAGGGGGATACGAATGAAGGGATTGGCTAACAGCGACCCGTATATAGGTCCCGCTATCGCTTATGCACTAAGGTATTTATTTAGGTTCGTACGTATATATCTAATTCTCTTCCTTTTCTTCTCCTCACCTTAAATCTTCTGTTATAGATGGTATCTTAGCTTTGCCTTCGACTTATCTATACTAGCGCCCTTGCACACTATATATTAAACCTAAGCCTATATCGCCTATCGAGGCTACTATTATTAAAAAGTAGATCGATAAGAACTTTAGGAAGAAGTTTATCCGGCCTTCTCAATCTACTTCTATAGCGCCTATCCTATTAATAAAAAAATTAGGAGGTAGGGTCTATATCTATATAAATTACCGGGGCGTTAATAATGTAACGCTTAAAATATAATATTTATTACCGTTAATTAAAGAAACGTTAAACGCAATTTATAAAGCGAAAATCTTTATTAAATTCAATATAATCTCTACGTTCAACTATATATAAGTAAAGGAGGGCTACGAATAGCTTACAATTTTTATTATTCGTTTTAGGTTCTTTAAATTATTAATTTATCCGTTTAGGTTATAAAGAGCGCTAAGGACTTTCTAAAACTACATTAATAACGTCCTATATAATATCCTTAACGTCTACGCTACCGCTTACTTAAATAATATCCTCATTTATTTAAAAAACGAAGAAGAATATATTAAATATATTAATAAAATATTAAGACGGATAATCGATATAGATTTATAAATCGATATCGATAAGTACGAATTTTATACTAAACGTACTAAATACTTAGGGCTAATTATTACCCTAAAAAGTATTAAAATAAATTTAGAAAAAATAGCGGCTATAACCTCCTAAGAGGCTCTAAATACCAAAAAAGCACTACAATACTTCCTAGGGTTCGCTAACTTCTACCGTCGGTTTATTAAATATTTCTCTATATTAATTAATCCGCTATACGAATTAATAAAGAAGGATATTAAGGACTAGGAATAGAGGAATTATTACTAACAATCTTTCGAAATATTAAAAAAAGCTTTTACAAACGGACCCGTTCTATACATCTTCGATTAATCGAAATAGACGGTTATAAAGACAAATACATTAAATTAAACCTATAAAAGGACGCTCTCGCAATATAATAAAGATAGGGAACTAAAACTAATTGCCTATTTTAATTAACGGTATTTATTAATAAAATATAACTATAATATTTACAATAAAGAACTCCTCGCTATCGTTAAAGTTCTAGAGGAATAGAAACTAGAGTTAGAGGGAGCGTAAAAGCTAATAGAAATTATTACCAATTATAAAAGCCTAAAGTTTTTTATAATTAATAAGCAATTAACCCTAAAATATATATAATAATCCTAATTCCTATTATATTTCAACTTTACTATCTAATACCGGCCGGGCTCCTTATAAATCCGCCCGGATACGCTAAATTATAAATTAAAAAACGTCCCGAAGGATATAGAAAATAAAAGGCTACTAATACGCAATAAAGTATTATTAAACAAGAACGTCTTTATTAATAGGACGTTCGTACTAAAAAAAGAAATCTCTATATTAAAAAAAGAGATCTCTATAATCTTCGTCGGCACTAAATATATTTACAACCTTAAAACTATAGATAAAATATTAATAAATAACCTTATTATAGACTATTATAAGAAATCAACCCTCTTATAAAATATATAGGCCTATATATTAAATCTAGCTAGGAGCGCGTAATCGAAGGAAGTAAAGAATAGTTTTAAAAAACTTTTATTCGCAAAGTATCGTATTATTTAGGGGCGGATCTACTACTATAATTCTATCCTCCTTAACCCTAACGATACGGATATTTACTATTAATTAATCCGCCGCGCCTATAATATATTAAATACAAAACACCTAGGGAGGGAGAAGATATATAGCCTCCTCCTACAATTTTTCTTTTAGCTAAAAATATATAACGCTATTAAAATTTACTATAAGAACTACCTAACGTACGCGAAGATAAAGCCAACGCAATATACGCTATATAAATTATTTAAGCCGCTAGTAGTACTATTTACGCTATAGAAAGACATTTTAATCGACTATATTACGCCGTTAATACTATATAAATAATAAGGGTAAATATTTAAATATATTGCTATAGTTATAGACCAGCTAATAAAAATACAATATTTTATCCCTACAATCGGTTTAATAATAAAGGAATTAACTAATCGGTTTATCGAATAGGTCTATAATATTTACAATCTACCCAATACTATTATATTAAATAAGGGTTCTCAATTTATTTTATAATTCTAAAGGGTATTATTAACGAAATTAAAAATTAAATTAATTCCCTCCTCCGCTTTCCATTTAATTACTAACGGATAAATAAAACGGATTAATGCCGAAATAAAAAGATATTTACAAACCTTCATTAACTAGGTATAAAACGATTAAGTAAATTAGCTCCCTATAACGGAATTTACCGCTAATAATCTTATATTAAAGACGATAAGAATATTACCCTTCTTCGCCAACTACAATTTTTATCTACAAATAGGCGTAGAATTAGCCAAACCGTACCCTCCAAACATATTACAAACTTAATAAAATAAGTATTTCAAGGCTTTAAAAATTACTAATCGCTTCAAAACAATCTTAAATTTCGTTATAATTAAGGCAAAAAAAACTTAACGATAATATAAGGACAATACTAATACGAGTAAATCAAATACCCTATAATATAAAATTGGAGATAAAATTCTACTAAGTATAAAGAACTTCGAAATAAAGAAACCGTATACGAAACTAATACCGTTCCGTAAAAGGCCTTTCAAAATTATCAAAGTCCACAGCCACACCGTCACACTCCGCTTACTAATTAATATAAAGTACAATCCCACCTTCTATATTAATAAAGTTAGATTTTAAATAAGAAGGATAAAAAGGGATATTAGGGCGAATTATAGGCGGATTATAAGGCGGACAAATAATAGGAAGGATTTTAAAGAATAAGAGTTTAAAACTATTAATAGCTACCGGAAGAACCCAAATAATAAACGATAAGAGTATTATATTATATAGGCGCTACCATACGTACTTAGTTAGCAACTACATAAAAACGTAGAAATATATCTAAAAGAGATTAAGAGGTTCTATAATAATAATCCGGACGCTCTAATACTACCGGCCTAAACCGCCGCCGAAAGATTAAAGGACCGCGAAGCGGAGGCTAGAGTAAATTAATAAGGTGGAGGAGTAAACCAACCGTTAGAGGCTAGGGAAAATAAATAGTATAAAGGGCGGAGGAAGTCGCCGTGCAAAGTAACGGCGGCCGTAGAAGCTTTTACAGCGCAAACTAAACAATTACTAAACATTTCCAACATTTCATATATTATTAATCAATTATATAACTTCTTTTAACCCGGAGTAATATTATAGGGTTAACCCTATAACGGTTTATAGCAACGATAATATTAAATCTAAGCCAGAGATCAATTCATAGCTCCGACTATTATATAAAGCTATTATAGCGTTCGTAATAACTTTAATCGTTATCGCTATACAACAGTTATATTAACTCTACAACGCTTATAAAACTACTGCAGAGCTACTAATCAGGACCAGCCTACAAAGGCTGGTCCTGGAGTATACCCTTAGACCTTCCCCTCTCCTCTCCTTATACAATTACATTTATTCTTACCTACCTTATACCTTTGCACCGTGATAATTATAGTCCTTATCCGCCGGCGCTAACGCTAGCGACCCTATAGTCTTCGGTAAAGTTAATACCCCCTAGAAGGGCCTTATTTTTTAAATTAAAAAGGAATGTCGTTAAAAGTTTAATTTATATATATATTATAATAGTTCTAGCTATTACGTAATAATTTATACGGTTAAAGGGAAATTTAAGTCTATTAACTTCGCCGTCGCTTCAACCCTTCCACTAAATATAGGAAAAGCCTAACCTCTAATATAAATTACCGTTAGAAGTGTAATTCGAAGGAATCGGAGGATTTATATCTATATTTTATAAGACTAAATATTAATTTTTCTTTTTTAAATTTATTCCGTTTTAGTACTAGTATATTAATCTTTTATTTTATAATAATCGACTTTAGCTATTCCCCGAAAGGTTTTATTAATTCCTCCTTTACGTACTATTATAATATCCTTTTAACGCTACTCTCTTAGCTATATATACTTTAATTTATTAATAGTCGGGAAGGCGGCGAAATCTTGTACGTTTATATCCTTTCTTACTTTATTAATTCGTTTACGGACCGCTTTACCCTCTTTATTTAATTATTCGGCGGCCCCGATATAATCCTCGGCCTCCCTTAGCTAAAAAAATATAACCTTATTATCGATTAATTTAATAAAATTATAAAACTTCTAGGCTTTATTACTACCGAAACGCTAATGTACTTAGAACGTTCCTTATTATTTATAGAGGACGTTACTAATAGCCCCGAACCCTTTAAGGCCGACCTCCCTACAATTACTCCGATTATTACTATAATTATTCCAATTATTAAACCCGCCCTTAAAAATAAATCGAAGCCTACCGCCAAATTATAGAGGTCCTACCGCCGTTTTTATATTGTACGTAGGCCGCTACTTATAGTAAACCCCTATTTAAACGGTTACCCCTAGCCCTAAAACGCTTCTATTTATTTACTATCTATATTTTATTTTATTTTCGTATATAAGGAACCCGGTATTAAAATTTACTAATATATATTAGACTAATTCTACCGGCTTACTAAAATAATAGTACCGAACCCCCCCGGCCCTATAAATAATACTCTAATACAAATTACTATATTACTTAATAACCCTAACGATCCCGACTAATTATTTTCTAATTTTAATAATATTATCCTCTATATAATCCTCTAAAGTTAACCGATTATATAGCCTCTTTTATAGCTTATTACTAATTATAGGGATTAGGTAGTAGAGAAGCCGTAATTCCGGGTAGTTTTAATTAAAGATATTTAGAAGTATATTAATAGTAAACCGTTACCGATTCGCTAGGAAATATTTACTACCCTACCTAATTACTTCTACTAGAAATAAAAAGTCTTCGACTTTAATACTACTAAAACTATATTACTTTATTACCCTTTCAATTATAAAATTGATTTAATTCCCGGTTAAAACCCCCCCTACTACCGCCTACGTCCTATATTTTAAAAAAAGCTCTAGGTTATTTATAAATATTTAAACGACTACTTCGCTACTAATTTTATCCGCCCTAATTCTTCGCCGGCCGCCGCCCCTATTTTATTTATTAAAAAATTAAGTAGAAGCGTCCGGATTTATATTAATTACCGGGGGCTAAATAATACTACTATTAAGAATAAATACCTAATCCCCTTTATCCGTAAAATTATTAACGCTTTCTGTAAAGTAAAATAATTTAGTAAATTCGATATTATAGTAGCTTTTAACCGGCTCCGGATCGCTCCCGGGGATGAGTAGAAAACGGCCTTTATTATTAGATTTAACTTATTTAAATATTTAGTCGCGAACTTCGGAATAATAAATACCCCCGCCTCCTTCTAATATTATATTAATTATATCCTATTCGACGTTTTAAATAAGTACGTTATAGCCTATTTAAATAATATATTTATTTATAACGAAATTAAAGTAGAATATAAGTATTACTTCGAAAATATTATTTTACATCTCTATAAAGCGGGCTTTATTATCGATATTTATAAATATAAATTTTATAAGTAGGAAATTAAGTACTTTGGCCTAATTATTTCCCGGGACGGCCTTTATATAGATTTAAAAAAAGTTAATGCTATATTTACTTAGGGCGTCCCCGAAACGCTAAAAAATTTATAATATTTTATCGTTTTTAAAAATTTTTACCGCCGCTTTATTAAAAGTTTCTCTAAAATCGCCCAACCTTTAACTATACTAATATTTAAAGATAAATAAACTTTATTTATACCCGCCGGTGTAATAATTGTATTCGAACGGCTTAAAATCGCTTTTATTTCGGTATTAGTCCTAATTTATTACGATTTTAATTAAAAAATAATTATTGAAGTAAATACTTTAAATTAGACTTCGGAAAGTATTTTATCCTAAATCGATAAAGAGGGTAAATACTACCCTATTGCTTTCTTTTTATCTAAATACTCCCCGGCCGAATATAATTATAAAATATATAATAAAGAACTATTCGTTATCGTTAAAGCCTTCGAAGAATAACGCTCCGAATTCTAAAGTATAAAGGAACCGGTTAAAATTATTATTAATTATAAAAGTTTGTAATATTTTACTTCTATAAAGCTTTTAAGTTAATAGTAGGTCCGGTAATCCGAATTCTTTAGCGATTTTTACTTCTAAATTACCTACCGCCTAAATATTTACGCCGTTATTCCGAATATACTCTGCCGCCTCCCCGGTAACGCTTTAATAAATAAATATAATATTGGTAACGACCGGATCGCTAATTATATATATATATTCATACCTGAGGAAAATTAAGTTAACGAATTAGACTCCAACGAAAATATAAGCAATAAAGCGCTAGCGAAATTTTTTTTCTTCGACGCCAAATCCCTTATTAACGACTATATTAATACTGTATATTTAGCCTCCCCGGAATCTATAATGGCCCTTACAATTCTCTAAAATCTTAATTATAAAACCTTCCCGAAACGGCTAAGAAAAGTTATTAGCGCGGCTATAATTAATTACAAGGTAATAAATAATAAGATTTTAATTAATAATAGAACCTTTATCCCTCCCTACCCCGAAACCTAATTATAAATCTTATAGTATATATATAATTCTGCCCTAAGAAACTACCTAAAACGGTTTAAAATTTATAATTTTGTTCGGAAATTTTATATTTAGCCGAACCTCTCTTATAACGTTGCAATTTTCGTCTAAAGTTATTACTTCTATACTCGGATAAAAAATTCCTACTTCGTACCGCTAAGCCTCTTCGAATTAATATTAGTCCTATTTTGTAATTAATTAAATATTTCTATAAATTTTATTAGTCCCTTCCTTAAAATTAAGTCTAGGGGCCGTACTTATATTTATATTATAATTATCGTCGACCGGTTAACGAAAATATACTATTATATTAACATTTATAACCTAATTACTAAGGAGACGGCTACCGCCTTCCTCTATAAAGTCTACCGCCTTTATAATATACCAAACTCTATTATTTTTAATTGCAATACTTAATTCGTCGCTACTTTTTAATAAGAATTCTACTATTTATTAAATATTAAATAAAAACTATCCTCCTCCGCCTACCTTAAAACTAATAAATAAATAGAAATTATTAATATTTACGTCGAATAATACCTCCGCGCCTTCTATTCCTACTATTAAAACGATTAACTATAGTAATTCCCCCTTATAGAGTTTGTAATTAATAACTACGTCTTTAAAACTATTAACCTTTCTCTGTTCTTTGCTAATTATAAATAGTACTCTAAAATAAGTACCGAACTACTATTATATAGGAACGGCCCTATATTATTAATATAATATTAAGAATTATTCGACGTATATAATATTAAAGAATAGGTAGACTGAATTATTATTAGGGCCTAACTATTTATAAAGGAAGTTTAAGAGTATTACTATTATTATACTAATATTTATTAGTTGGATACCCCTTGCTACGCTATTAGTAATAAAGTTTAAATTAATATTAAATATTAGAATTAGGGTAGGCCTATCCCTAAGCTTTCGGATAAATAGGTAAGCCCCTTCGTTATTAAAAAGGTATACCGCCGAACCGTCGCTATTACTATAGACGCTTTATATAAAGTTTTTCCCGTTTTTTATATATCCCTTATATATCTTTACTAAGAGAGCCTCCTAAATTAAGAGGTTATTAATAATAATTTTAATTAACGTACTTATAATACTATAGCCTCCCCTACTAACCCTAGAGAGGAAGAATAATATTTCGAACGTATTTTGAATTCTTAATAGGATAAGGACGGAAACTTCTAATATAGGATTAAGTAGTTGAAACCCTACTATCCCAATTAGCAACCGGCTATAGATTTCTAAATAAATATTAATAATATTAAAGATTTCTATTTAAAGAACCTAAGGAAGTTTAGCCTACAACTATATAAGGACAATTCGCCGATAGAAAGCTGTTTAAATAGTAGTTTACTAATAGAAAGCTACTTAAGCGGCCGCTATAAGCCTTTAGGGCCGTTAAATTACTAAAGCCCCTAATTAATAGCCGGTATAATACCGACTATAATTCCTATAGTAGTAATATAATAGACCGCTACTACGAATCTAACGTTTACAATTTAAAGCCGACAATCCGTTACTAATTAAATTAAATAGTTGGGGCAATTGAATTTAATTTCTAGGATCTAATAGTCTCTTTACAATTATTTCTTTATAGTTTTTACGATTTACAATAGTAAAGAATTATTTTATTAATATACTTAATAACGAGCTGTAGCAACTATATTATATTTCTATTTCAACTACTAAAGTATTCCGGCTATATTCTTCCAACTATATTAAAAAACCCCTATATCTACCTCCGCTACACTATAATTCTAAAGCCGATACCAAGAAATACTAAAGGTAAGGCGATAAAATTAAACTTTAATATAATAAGGGAAATTCGATATAACCTAACTAAGATTCTCTTTAATCTCCTTAAGATTAATATTTTCGGTAGTACCGAAGAATTGAGTTACCTCTACTTCGACGGTAGAGCGGAAATAGAATTTAGTAAGCATTTAATTTTTGAAACCGACGTTACTTACTATTAAACGAAGTTTTTATATCCTTAGCCTAAATACAGTAGGCTACCGCCGGAGTATTAAAGACGGGACGTAGGCTACTAATAGTTGTAAATATAATATAGTAGGCGTTAGTAGTTAAATTAATATTGGAACGCTAGGAAAACGTTAGTACTCCTATTTAATAATAATATAAATACGTAGCCGAGACGCTATTACTTATAATAGATGTAATTATCTTCTTAGTACTAATAAAGCTATAGTCGCTATAAACGTCTTCTTTAGAAATCGTAAAATTGTTAAGTAACTTCTTTATTTCGGTAGCGATTATAATATAAAGTACCTCCTCCTATACAAACTCGTCGTCCTCCTTTTCCTAAAAAGAAACCGCCTAAATAATTAGGGTAAAAGTATCGCATACATCCCTAGTTATAAGGATAATAAGTTTATTACATTAGTATTACATTAGTTCGGATTAGAAAAATTAAATTTAAGATTTATATCCTCGTAATTGTCTTTTAATTTGCAATAGCGGATATACTTCTTCTTTTTACCTAAAAGTAAGAAGTAACAAATTTTAATTGGAACGCTACTATTGAAAATAATATACTTTGTATTATAACGAATGCAAATTATATAACCCAAACTAAGAGTAAAAAACGCTTAAGCCTCTTCGTTAAGGATATAACGAATATAGGGCATTTTTATAGCGAAATGTACGATTAAAATCTTAGGTTTCTAATAATTAATAAAACGGTACAAGAATAGTTAGATTAGTAATATAATAAGTAAAAGTATTAGTATTATTGCGCTAAATAATATAAGTAATAATAAGATTATTAATAGAGGGGGAAAGGAAAGAGCGAGGGGAGGAAGGAAGTATAAGGGAAGGAAATAGGAGGAACGTATAGGGTATAATTAATATATTACTAATCTAAAACGGAATTAGTATAATACTATTTTACTATTATTAAATAATTATTACCGTTACTATAAGTAACGGGTCGTAGTAGGCAACGTATAGGCCGTACTACAGCTTAGTAATGCAACTATATTGCTCTACGTGTATAGTATAGGAACTTAGGGCTTACGGCGTACTTATTTTATTTATAATTGAAGTTAATTGCGTTTTGAAGCCGGGGGTACTGTTATAATACTATATAATATGGTTCCGTTCCCTCGGCGTTCCGGCGCCGCAATCCCGCAGGTTTCTAATCGTATCTCTAATTGGTTTATGTATATAGTCTGAGAGTAGAGTTTTCGCTACTCTCTTTTGATCTTCTCCTCTTCGTACAATATTACGTCTTCTCCAAGTCTCTTCAGGTCGGCATCGTGACAATAGCCTGCTTAATATTGCAATATTAGATTGTAGCTCTTAATTCGTATTACTATTTTAAGCTACTATTTATAAATAATTAATAATTAATGGGCTATTCAATTTTGTTTTCTACCCTTAAACGAACGCTTAAATAGAGTGTATTAATATAGAAATAAAGTAATATTTATAAACTTTCGTAAATTGGGCGTAGATGGATTAGGCTAGATAGTTACCGCTAGTAGAGTTTGCCGGTAATAATATAGTTTTAGAGACTACGGGAGTTACCCTATTTTTTACTAATTATAGTTTTTACCCGTATATAGGTATCGAGCCCTTTTCGATTACCCCCTTATAATTTTCGCCTATTTAGTAGAAGGAGTACTTAAAGGCTTATAAATTAGTAGTTTGGTTCGAAGCTATTTAAAACTATGTATATGTAGTCTTTTATAGTATAAATGAATGCTATTAAACTATACTATGTGCAAAACATTGTGTACTATAGAAATCTCTATATAAAACTATGTCGTTGAACATCACTGTCATTTTTTCATGTATGTGTAAGACTCTGGAATTTACTATGTAAATGTTATTTTACATCAAAATGACCTGCCAAGGATTGAAATATTAGGGCCCCTATAAGGTTTGGGGCCCCCCTAGACAAAGGCTTGTGCCCCCGAGCAAATGCCATAGTATTACGCTGTAAATACAATATTTTAAAGGTATAATTAATTATTATAGTATAAAGGTATAAGGAGGATAGGAATATACGTAATTGTACGAAGAGTTAGAGGAAAGGGCTTAAGGCTGTGCCTAGAGACTAGCCTTATATAGGTACCTATACTTAGGTACTTAATAGCTAATTAGTTAATAGTCTGTAATAGTCTTATAAGTATTATAGAATTGGTATAACTAGCGTAGTAATAACGGCGATAAGGCTTATCTATAGCCTTATCTATAGCCTAATGCTATAAGGCCAATTATATGCGCTGAACCGTTACAAGGCTAACCCTATGACATTTATATAATATAGTAGCCGATTATATTATTTTGCCTTCGATTACAATATTGAATTTAAATAAATTGTCCGTTAAGGTAATAATTAAACTAGGTTTCGTTTAGCCTTAGAAGGGTTACGAAATAATACCCCTATTATTAATAATTGGAAGTTATTATTAACCTATATTAAATAATTATTGTTAATACTTAAATAGTAGGAATTTAATAAAACTTTATATACTTTCTTAAATAATACTATAGTTAACAAATATAATCTTATTTATTTAAAGGTATTAAATAGCCCAATTAAGACTATTTAAATTATCAATACCCCCCTTAGCGCTAAAGCCGCTAATTATACCGATACCGGTAATTTATATAATAAAGTTACTTTAATAATTAGTAATAAAATTATACTTACAGAGAATGTCTAAATTAAAGGAGGTTCAATTAATAGTTCGATTAATATAATTATCGATATTATATAGGATGGTGATCCGCTATATAATATTTAGTAAATTCTATATCTAATAGAAGTATTTAAAAGTATATTTACTAATTCTTTTATAGTTTAGAAGCCGGTAACCCCCCCTTTATTATACTAGTATACTTTCCTAACTATAAAAGATTAATATACTTCGAAGACTATTTAAATTTCGATATTTATATTATTCCTATCTTTCGGTCTACTCGAAATTTTATAAAGGGAATTTATAATTATAAAAGGGTATAATTCCCCTTAATTATTATATATACTATTACCGTATATAGAATATAAGGCTAGATATTAGATAACGTTATATATAATATATTGAAAAAGGACTTTATAACTAAGCTATTTTATATAGCTATATTTCGTATACGTACCCTCTAGGGCCTTATATTCGACGAAGCCTTCGATTTAAATATATTATATATTAAAGCCAATAAGATATATCGTTCTTGGGCTTTGAATATTATTAAAAGAACTTTATAATAATTAGTACCAGGATAACCCTTTCCTCTATATTATATACGTAGTAATTTAGGATCCCCTCCGATATTTAACCGGGTACCTAAATTCCCGGCCGGACCGGGTAATATCCCTAATACTAGTAACGACGGTAATAATAATACCGGTAATAGCCGGCCGCCCTAAGGAGGTAAAGTTCGCGGTAAAGTTAAATCTAGTAAAAATAGTATTCCCTTGGGCGGAGCCTAATGTGCCCGAGGGAGACAGTGAAACGCCCATATCTGCCCAAACGAGCAAGGAGATGCCAAAACCAAAATACTAAGAAAAACATTACTAGATCTAAAACACTAGCTAAAATATCACTAAATATTACTTAAAGTTACCCTCCCGCTCAAATTTCTATTATTATCCCAAATAATACTAGATAATTTTAAATAACGTTCTAATCGTCTTTATAACCTCTACTTCTCTTATCTATTATCGCCAGCCCCCGAAAGGGGGTGCTATAAGGGCCCTATAGTATAGCGGCGTACGATGACGATTAAAGCGCTACTACTAGTATAAGTAGAGAGACTATATATTCGAATCTTATTTATAATTCTTTCTTTCCCTCTTTTTCTATAATGTAACTATATATTATAAACGCGTAGTCCCCCTTATTATTAATATTTCTCAGATTTCTCTTAATTTATCCGTTTAGGGTAACCGAATTGGGGAACTTGCCTACGAAATCCTATAGTATAATAAAGTGAGAAATTAAGGTATAATTAAGACGGGCTATCCTTCGTAGTAGGCTTAGGATACTTCGTGCTTTAGAGACTTCGGGTAGGGCGTACTTTATAAGTCTTGAACTCTTTTTTTACTAAATTCTTCTTTTTTTTTATTAAGTTCTTACTTATTATTTAGTATTGAATATTATAGTTACAATTACGAACGTTATAGTTATAGTTAAGAAAGTGCTAATTCAAGTATTTATTCACTAAATTCTCACTTATTATTTAGTCTTAAACGTTACGGTTATATCTACCATATTATATCTATATCCTTCCCTTATTAAGTCTTAAATCCTTATTAATTAAAGTAGATTTATTTTAACGAATAAAAGTAATATACTATTTTAATCGAATAGGGAGAGAGAAGTTCGTAACTGTAGCCTTTTATTTATAAATAGGTTCGTTTTTAGTTAGTAAGGTTGTTTTGGTACTGACTTAATTAGTAGTAGTACGCTAGCGTTTGAAGGTAAATAAGTCGCGGCGTTCTTCCTCTTCCTTTAATATATTGTTGAAGCGCTTTTCGAGCTTAAGATTATCGTTTTTAAAGATGATTGATATATTAGCGTTGGTGGTTGGTAGTTGATAGGTAGATGAAAGTAAGGAAAAGTTGAACGTAAAAGAAAGAGGGAAATATTAATGACGTGGGAAATGTTAGACTAGATATGAAATGAGATGGAAGGAGTAGTTATAAATACTATTAATCTATAAAGGAAGGTACGTATGAAAATGGTTACAAATACTATCAATTTATAAAGGAAGGTACGTTTAAGAGTATTAATTATTCGTAATGCCCGGGCCGGATTCGGAAGTGGTAATGCCGGGTGCCCGGGTCCTTAGTATTTAGGTTAGGATTGAACGTTACGGTTACGAAAGTGTTTATTTAAGTATTTATTAACGTAGATTCTATTATTATATTTATCTTTATAAATACCCTATTAATTCCTCTATGTCTATATTAATTAACTACCTTTCAATTGCGGCGGTCTATTAGTACTAGTATTTTTACGAGGCTTTCTTCGAGGCCGTCCTATATTAATAATACTACTTACTCTACCTTTACCCTAAGTATTAGTTTTATTAGTAATATTATTTACTCTGCTTTTACTTTGAGTATTAATTCTACTATTCGGCCTACCCTGTAATTTACCCCGTGTACGATTGCCGGCCGGTCTACCCCTAGATTTACCCTATGCCGGCCGGTCTTTATTAACGTTTCTCGGTCCTTGCGGTAGTTCCTAAAATATATTGGAAGCCGGAGGAGGGCCGAGATTATTGCGTATATAATGAGGAGGTAATGGTTCGCCTGGCTTTAGCTATTAAGGTATACGTCTAGCGATATTTATAGCTCGATGTATAGCGGTCTTAATATTAGTAGTATAAAGGGTATTAATTTTGAAAGGGTAGTCGAATATAATGCCTTAGAGCGTTTTAATACGGGAAACGGCTATATAAGACAGGCCAATTGCAAAGTCCTTCTGGGATATATCTAAGATAGCCTTATCTAATGTCTGGCCCTGCGATTTGTGTACTGTAATGGTATATGTACTAGTTAAGGGGAACTGCTTTCTCTTGTACTTTAGAGCCCCTTTGGTAAATGTGCGAGTAACCCTTTATATAGGGATAGTTCGTATTGGATCTTCAATATTAGAATATATAGCTTCTATATCGATATCTTCCTAATAATTAAAACCCTTATAATTAGGGAAATGTACGAAAATAACGAAGGGGGAGTCGCTTGCTTCTGGACTGTAAAGAAGTTAGTAAATTGACTGGATTGGACGATTTTAAATATTGGTTAATTTATTGAATATTATGATGAATGATGGCATCCTATGTATAATTAATAATCGTACTAATGGCGCTATTGATAAGGCTAGTATTAGTCTAGAGGTTCTTAGTCAACATAACCTTGGCACCCTTGAGGATAGTAAGCTTATTGTGTAAATTACCAGCATCGGTATATTTAACGGTTTTGGCGGTAGTAGAGGAGTTTTAAGCCTTGATAATAAAAGCAGGCATTTATAAACCTTCTATATACCTAGTATTATATTTATTAACTATGGTATTTATTGGGTAAATATATAAGGCGTTATCGAATGTCTCTTATTCTAGTAGAGGCAAAGCGTACTTACAACGGGAGGATAATAACGTCTAATCGGTAATAGTAGGGTTATTATTTCGTAAACCTTCTAAGGCTATACGAAATCCAGCCTGGTCATCACCCTATTGACGGACGATTTGCTATAATTCGATAGACCAATCAAAGTCGTGATAATAGGATCGGCTACCGCGCTATACGAAATCCAATTTACTAGCCTTCCTTTTCCGTCTCTATTCTTCTATTTCGTTGGGGAGCCTGCCATTAATATCCTCTTCACCAATTGCTTCAAGCTAGGTATCTGGGTCATTGGCAAACTCAGGGGGTTCTTAATAGAATAGAGGTTTCTATCCAACCGGGGGCAACTAGAAGAAATCCCCTAGTAGAAGGATATTGGCACTACCAAACCTCTTGCCCTAATCTTCTACGAATGCTTAATGAAAACGGTTATTAATAAAATATATATTCTTCAAACCCAATATAGACTTCTCATTAATAATGAAATACTTGAACTGCCGAAGGTTATTTTATAAGGTAATCAATAAATAGCCTTCCAAGCTAGCCAAACTTCCAATACTATGGGGAAATTTAAGAAGGGAATGCAGGGTAGCGCCTTCAATATTATTAGCGGCTATACTTATAGGAGTAGTACGAGTAATAGGGTCGAAAAGGTAGTAGTCTGTTGCCATCTGTCTAAGTTTGTATAAAAGTAGACGGATTAAATAGGACTTGCTAGTGCCGCCTCGACCGTCAACCTATATAAGTAGCTAATCTAGAGCTAGATGCTGGCTATTAAGGATTTATTAATAATAATTAACAAATAGGTCAAAGACTATACGTTATTCGGTATTAAGGGTATCATATATTTATTATAAAATAGGGTCAAGGTCTAGTAGGTTGAAACGGTTGGCTCGATTCTTCCAGTAGTCGTTAGTGTCCATGGGGATCCATTCTTAAAAGCGAGTATAATTTTCATACCAGTCATAATCAATATCGATATAACGGCGACCCAGATTACTCTCGAGATTATTATCATTAGGGTCGTTAACTATATTAGGATTGTCCCTAGATTTATATTATATTAATTAATATTAGAAATATAGAATTAAATATTCTATTCTTACCTTGCTATATCTTCCCAACCTAGCCGATCTAATCGCTCTTTAGGTCCCTCTTCAAACTCTTCCTCTCGCTCAATTGGGGGAGGATTACTATAATAATCCTTAGGGTAAGCTAATTCATTAATATAAATTTTACGGCATACTATATATATTTTATCGAGGGTATTATAACGAGCATTATCGATAACGTAAAGATCGTTAGGCCTTCTATAAGGGTAATACAATAATAGCTTAATACGGTTAAAATTCCTACGGCTTCTAATATCCTCCTCTAACTTATAAATAGGAAAGTAATTAAGGACCCTCTTCTTAGCTCGATCTATAAGGGGTCTCGGGCGAGGAATATCGAATTCGAAGGTAGTAAGGAATTGAAAGAAGGAAATATTAGAATATTATTCTTCACGATTTATATACTTCTAATATAGTGACTATATTTAGCGAACTTGACCAATAATATTAATATAAATACTACTATGTCCTTTATTATTATTATTATTATTACTTCTAGCCGTATTAAGGGTAGTTTGCTTATCTCTTAGAAATATATCCGCTTCTAGATTAGGGATAATAGTACCTCTATTATTTCGGTAACAACAGTTAATTGTAACAATATAGCGGGTACTTTCTTATAGAGGAAGGTTAAGCAAAATATAGTAAACCTCCTATACAAACCAGTCTCTTTCAGTAATAAGCCTATTTATAAATTTAACTGCAAACTATTTAATTAAATTATTGGTATTAATATCACGGATCAACTCGTTAGCGATTTCGTTATAAAACTTAGTTCGCTTTTCTACTTTAGAAACATATTTAGCTATATAATTAAATATAGCGTTTATACTAATATATAGTTGAATATCCGTATTAGCTATCTAGCTTAGTATAATTAAGGGATTATATTAGTTAAGAATAGTATTATTCTTCTTACTATCGAAGAGTTAGAAGTTAGGGTTAATACGTATCGTAAGGAAGGGGTATTTATAAAACTTTCTAGGGAAGTAGAAGCGGCAAACCTTTTATTTAGGCTCTAGAAGGTCGGGATCAGGGATATAACGTAAATTACCGGGTAGGTTACGAATTTAACGGCGGGCTCGAAAATAATAACCATTGTTGTATATATATTTTTGTATACGGTTAATTATAGAGGTAAATTTACGGAATATAGGTTCAACCTCACCTATTTTCCTATTTAAGATATTACCCTCTATAATATGCGGGGGTACTAAAGAAATTGGGACTAGCCGTTATTAATCCAGATTCTGGCTAGCAGCGGCGGCGGCGGCGGCAGGGCCGGGTATAAGTCCTTCTAGATTTTCTCCTTCTATAAAATAGGTATCTAAATACTATTAAATACTATAGAAGATAGGGTTAAAAGCTATACAATAGAAACCCTATATCTTAGTATACTCTCGTTGTATTTGGGGGTTGGTAAAGTTAGGCGTAGTAATATTTCTAGATTAATAAATACTATAGGTATAGCTAATTCTTCGAGTTTAGAACTCTAGCCTCTACTAATAATCGTTAAATTTAAATTTAGGAATTAGAATATATTTTAAAAATAGTTCGAATCTCTTATAGAAGTAATAGGTGGCGATATAGGGGTTATAAAGAATATTTTGTCGAAATATAGTATAATGTTCGGCGTTATTAGATTTAAATTAAAATTTATAATTAAGTATATACTTTGTTAAACTTTCCTAATATAAATCGGCTATATTAAAAGTAATGAATATTGCTAGTATACCCAAAAAGTTAATATAAGTTGATAATTCACGAGATCTCTGGATCTAGAATGTTCGAATACTATAGAATTATTAGGCAAATCGAGTAATTAAATTAAACAGCTTTTTAGATTCGTTTAATCGAATTTTAAAGTATTTATAAAATACTTCCTAGTCGGTAAAGATATTTCGATTAAATTGAAGGTTATTAACGTAGTATACGCTTTTACTATAAATTTGGGTACGTATAAGGGAATTAAATATAATATAGCGAAATCGGTTATACTTAGTAAAGTGGCTATCGTACTAATGTATATAATGCCGAATATAATTAATATAATCGACGTTCCTTATTCGAGGGGTAAGAAATTCACCTTATCTTTTAGGGTAAAGACTAGGAAATGCCTAAAATAGTAATGCCTATTGGCGTTTGAATTCGTTAATAGGTATGCTGCGGAGGGGGCCTTATTAGATAAAGTAACGTCGGGGGGGTTTTCGAAGTGCCGGAGGTTATTTAGGACCTAGAGGTTATTCTTACTAGCCTATAGGTTATTCTTATTAGCCTATAGGTTCTCCTCCTAAACCTAGAGGTTATTATTATTAGCCTATAGGTTATCCGTCTAGGCCTAGCTATTAATTCTCCGGCTATTAATTCTCCGGCTATTAATTCTCGGGTTGCTAATTATCCGGCAAATTTCCGATTTGGACTAGTAGGGCGTTAGGGTTAGGCAAAGCATCCCTTCGAAATTATACCCGTAACTAATCGATATCCCTAAGTACACGACCAATAACATTAGGCGCAATACCAACTTCTAAATTAACTTCGGCCAATATCTCCTATAGGGCGGCTTCCTAAGATTCGTTTAAATCTTCTCTATTAAAATCCATATTATCTATATTAATACGGTTAATATTATCTATAATATCGCCATCCACTAGAAGTTGATTAAAACGAGCCTTATCGATCTCAATATCGGTATAGCCAGGATAATAAGCTTTAAGGAATCTAAGCCAGGTCTCGATTTTACAACGGCTACATTTAAACTCGGTATATATTCGACCGACGTTAGGGTGATTACAGTAATTGCGAGGCCGAATTAAAATAATATCGACCTCTTCGGGTAATCTAGGTAATTAAATACAAACGGCTACAATATCTCGAAGGTAATTAATACAATAGCCTTTGTACTTGCATTATTAACTACCGAAAGTATAAATATTATAATATATATAGACTCGTAAAATAAGCATCTCTTTATATAGATTAAGAGCTGGTAAATAGAATTCTTCGTCGGCTTCTATAAAGGTACCCAAATCTATATTATTCTCCGCGCCGAATTTAAATAGCTCACCGGGCCGTAAATCTATATTAGCATAGTAATAACAATCGCAAATACCCTAAGTATTAACCCTTAAGCCAAACTACTATTTATTATAACGGTTACATCGTTCCTATACTACGGCATCGAATACAATCTGGCAATTGCGAACCTATTAATAATATATATCTAGGATAACTCGAATATCCAAATCCCTATTATACTAAGGGTCTCGTTCAAACTTAATACTAAGTACGCTAAGAAATCGTAGATTATCACGTTCTAGGGAAGGTTAATATTCCTTACGTAGTCGACCGGGACGTTTAGCGCGAAGGGGACTAAGTTCGGTAAATAGTATTTCTAAAGTAAATATATATTCGTCGATATTATATATAGCCCTAGAAACTATACTATTAAAAGGATTTATAAAGGCGGAATTATTGAATAGATTTCGTATTAGTAAATTAAATATTAGTTGAAGCCGGAAGGGATTATTATACTTATTAAAATTATAACTATTACCATCGTTATAATCATCGCTATTAGGATTCTTATATTTATTATAATATTAATAAGCGCGCCCCTAATACTCTAAATAATAATACCGTTCGCCTTATCTACCTCTACCGAAGAAAATACTACGTTAAAAGTCCCGATAATAATCGAAATAAACTTTATTTTCCTTTCGAATATTATGATTGGGACTACTATAGATATATACTATATAGAATTTAGTAATTAACTCCCGGTCAATAGGACAATATACTTAATAATATACTAAATAAATAAAATATAGCGCTTCGTTAAGTTAAGTATTAACGTCGTTATTATTTATAGATTATATTAGGATATTTAAAGAAGACCCGGCTAGCTATAGTAGCGATAGACTCTTCCCAAATCTAGCCTTACCCAAATAGTACATACAATAGTCCCTTTCCAGGAATTCGATAATAAAGTCCTAACGTTCGGCTACACTATTGCAAACAGAATAGACTTTACGTTAAAAAGAGATATTATATTATAAATCGTCTAAATAAAGTAAATAGTTGCCAATAACAGAATAGCAATCGGTAATATATCGAGAGTAATAGTAATTCGGATAAATAAATCGTTTATCAATAATATAAAAGATACAAGTACTATTATTACTATAATCCTTAAAGGGTCGTATAATATAATAATTTAGGTAAGTAAATTGCTTATCGTTATTATAAAACCGATAGCCGCCTATAGTTAGATTACAATCGGTAATAGGGTAGATAATATAATAACGGTAATATATAAATCGTTCGGGGTCGCTAGCCGTAGATTCTAAATTAGGGTATTATTAAGTAATTAAGGTTATTAAAGACGGTATAGGCGAAATGCCTTCTTCTTTATTACATTTTCGAATATAATAATAACGGTAAATGCGTTCTCTTTATTAACGGGCCCGAACAATCTCTTCATCATCCTATTATACATTAAAATTAGCTTAGTTAAATATTAATAGCCTTAGAAATACTAGTATACCTATAAATATTATCTACTTAATTTATATTAAGTATCTTATTGAACAAAATTAACCTTAGATTAAATTACTTAGAATTGCGAAATATAAATTTTAAAGCGACGTACTAAGCCGGCGGTAATTAATTGAGTATCAATTTGTCGGAAATTTCCGATTATTTATAATTAAACCGACCTCGAACGATTAGGCTATTATAAATCTAAACCAACTCTCTAAGCCGGCTAGGGTTATTAAACTACCTAATAAAGTTCTCGGGGTTAGGGTCGTTATTAAATTCCAAACACACCTTATTAATATTATCCCTATTAAGCCTCCAATAATTCTTAGGTAGAAATATCGATTTTTTCGCTATTAAATCGTTAACGTCTAGGATCGAGGCGTTAGAATGCCGGGGTTTATAATACCGGGGCTTATAATGCCGGAGCTTGCAATAACGGAGGTTAGAATACCGGAGCTTACGGAGGCTAGAAAGGAACCGGAGTTTAGAATACCCGGGGCAGATTAATATCGAATAAACCAGCAATTAGAAGCCGGCGGTTAACTCGGGTTCGGGTATCCTCCGGTAAAGACAATATAGTAGTACTAAGATCTCTTTTATTACTAGCGGCAAGATTAGTAATAGTAGTAGGATTGACGGTAAATCGCAAGCTAGATTATATTCGACGTCGTTAAAATCGATTCTAATAGAAAAAGGTTAATTGTTTAAAATATAGCTTATTACAGCCAACCAGCTAATATTACCTAAATCGCACCCGCAACCCCCCACGGCTCGGATCTTAACCCTCGAAGGTACTATTTACCCGCAGGTAGTAGAACGATATAGCATACTAGGTTTATAGTAGGATTTACGTATTTTAAAGGATTTACCATTATATAGACAATACCGGTTAACTAATTGGCTAATAGGAAGGGAAATAATAGACTAAATAAGGAAGAGGAAGAAGGAGAGAGATAACCTATAATAATATACTTATTCCGGCAAATATTATAAGTAACGGTAGTAAAAGTAGGATTTAATTTACCGATAAATATTAATATCGGCTTCTTCTTATTATAAATATTATATTTTTAAATAGGAGGTTAATTCTACTCCTAATTACCAAGAGGCGGCGGCTCTTAATTAGAATCCATCTTAATTAAATTAATTAACTAAATAATTAAATAACTACTTAATTATCTAACTAAATATAAAACCGAGTAGCTAATAAATAGAAAGAATAAAAACTAAAAAGCCAAAAAGCTAACAATAACTTAATTCTATAAATTAATAATAATAATACCAGAGCCGATAATTACTTCACCCTTCTAACTTCGTTTAATTAGTCTACGTATTATAAATTGGGTACCCTATACCGACGGGTTAAAATTAGAGTGAACTATTAGGAAAAGAGAGAGAAATATTAAATCGTTAATCGCTTTCGTTAATATACGTTCCGTAAAAGGAACCGAAATTTTTAAATAAAAGTAAAAATATTAGTAAAAGAATAAGCAAATAGCAGGGAGGGGAACTAACCTTATAGTAATCTTATTTCTTATTAAGTAGAACGACCGGATTATACTAATCGAGGCGGGATAATAGGCCGTAGAAAAGTAATACCCGAAGTACCAGGCTATTTCAAATCTTATTCGGTATAAAGTAAGCGGACGGAAATAATTATTATTATTACTATCGATAATACTCCTAAGAGGGAAGTACTAATTACTCTCGTAATTGGATTCTAATTATCCAATATAATATAGCGTTACGAAAATAAATAATCGGTAGAAGGATATTAAATATAGATACTACGTAAATAAGATCGAAAACGTAAGTAAATTTATATAAATTAAAAAGATATTAGCAAAACCGAATAGTTAAATAGGGAGCGAAGTAGGAATAGGAGGGGGATTTATTACTTGAGTAATAGAAAAGCAAACTTACTAGTCGGATAACCGACACGTTCTACCCCCGGTATTAAAAAATACTAATACGCTTCTCTATAACGAAGATATTAATAGGGGAGATAGGAGTTAGGAGATATAAAGAGGATATACCCCGCGGTAATAAAAATATAATTCTAATCTATTCATTCGTACGTTTATTATAGTAATAAAAGTAATATAATATACAAAATAACGCGATATATAAAGTAAAAGATTTCTAAAATTAAATATTAATTAATTTTAAATATAAAAATGTAAATATATTAAAGAGGAGAAAGTTTAGGAACCGAGAGGCGGAGGGAGCTAAATTCTTATACCTTTTTAGGGAGGTAGCCGGAAGGCAGCCAATAAGTACCAGAAATTTCCGCCGGTCTAATTAATAATAGGGTTAAATCGGTAAATAATATCGCGACTTCCTTTATTAATATTAAGAAATAGAAAGTAGTAGGATAATTTAGAGTAGCGGTAAAGGTAGTAATATTATACCTTCCTTAGTATACCCCGCAATTACAAAGTAATACGCGATTGAAGTACTTTACCGAAAATTATATAAACGCCTACGCAATCGTTTAAAGGCTTAAAATTAAAAGATATTAAAAATTCTAAATAATTCCTAATATTATATAATAATTACACCGATAAAAGAAATAAAAGTTAAAAGTAGTATTATTAAATAAAAATAATATTATTAATTAAAAGTAGTAGGGTTGAAGGCGATAACGTAAAAGGTAATATAGTCGGTACGCCGATTTACCGGGAGTGCCAAAGTTACTAGGAATACTAAGCCTTACTAAAGTTGCCGGGAATACTAAACAGCCGGTACGTAAGCTACAATCGCGCAGTCGTATATAAACGATTATAAATAGCCGCCCGCCCAATCGTATAGCATTTTATTTATAATACTATACGCAACCGTATTTCACGCTACATCTTAATACAAAAGATATTAGGAGAATTAGACGAATTTATTCTATCTAATAATATTTTTTGCATTTTAATATACGCAATTAATATTGAAATATAATAGTCTAAAGGCGACGGAAATGTAGTATAGTTTACGTTTGCTATTCAAACTATATCCTAATAACGATACAATTTCCTTTTTAAGATAGGGTAGGTCCTGCGCATAGGTTAATAGGTAGTCCGTATTTCTACACGTTGGGCCCGGATAGATAGAAATCGCCGCGCCTACCTCGCGTCGATATGGGCCCACGGACTACGACCTCTGGTATAAATCCAATTGTGGCACCGATGGTGGGCCCAACATCTCCTCTCGTTTGGGCATGGGCGTTTCAATAAACGCTATAGAAGACCGCCCGGTAATAGAGTTAGTAGTATTCTAAATAGAGTAGGCAAAGTAAGTAATATAGCTAATTCTGGCAAATTAGGTATTAATTTAGGAAGACCTCGAGGAAGGCCTCGTAAAAATATTAATATTAGACCGCTACAATTAAAAGGTAGATCTATAGATAGATTAAAGGAAGTATTTAAACGGTTTAGACTATAATAGGGATAAGGATTCAAGATGAAATTGAGCGATTAAAAGTGTATTAATATATAATAATAGATGTAAAAAGTTAGTAAAAAAAAAGAGTTTAATCATAAGCCCTACCCTAAATTTCTAAAGACAAATCTCCTAAACTTACTCCGAAGGATAGCCCGTCTTACTTAAAATTTAATCTTTTACTTTATTATTACTATAGGGCTTTTGTAAGTAAATTCCCTTTGAACAGTCTCCCTTAATAATTACCCCTAGCGGTTAAGTTGATAAAGATTTGAAAGAGGTTAGTAGTAAAGGGGACTATACGTTTACAATAATTATTTTAAAGAGAAAGAGAAAGAAAGAATTATAAATAGGATTCGAATATATAATTTCTACTTATATTACTAGTAGCGGCGCTTTAAGCGTCCTCGTACGCCGCTATATTATAGGGCCCTTATAGTACCCCTTTACGATAGTAAAGTTGAGAAATGAGAGTTATAAAGACGATTGAAGCGATTTGAAAGTATTTACGAAGTATAGGAGGGTTTTTAGACGTAATAATAGATATTTCGAAGAAAGGGCTATATTTAGTAATATTTTAGCTGGTATTTAGCCCTTAATAATTTCCCTTCTTAGTATATAAATCCGTAGGCATTTTACTATCTCCCCAGGGACTTAGGCTCCGCCTAGGGGAAGACTATTTTAATAAATGTTACAAATAATAATAACGAGGGTAGGATTAATTCTACTAATAAAGGTTAATATTAGCTTTATCTTACTATAATTAATATATTTTGAATTTAAGTTTAATTCTTCTCTTAATTACTAAACGGCGGCTTTTAATTAAAATCTATCTTAATTAATTAATTAATTAAATAATTAAATAACTAAATAATTAAATAGCTAAAATATAGGACCGAATAATCTTTATAAAATCCTAACTTAATTAATAAATAGAAAGAATAAAAGCTAAAAAGCTAACCGATAATTTACTTTTACAGATTAATAATAATAATATTAGAGCCGATAATATTAAAGCCTACAAAGTAGATTAGGTTAATTACTTTACCCTTCTAATTTCGTCTAAATAGTCTACGTACCGCCAATTAAATACCTTACAAAAACGTTAATAGAAGAATAAGTAAATAGTAGGGAGTAAGGAGGGGAATTAACCTTATTATTATTACTATCGATAAGGCTCTTCGGAGGTTATATAAATATAATATTCGGTTGTAATTAAGATGCCTCTTTATACCTCCCTATTACTCTTAAAGAGCCGGTAGAAGGATATTATCCAAGAAACTAAGAAATAATATAGATATTGTATAAATATTATATAAGGATACTATATCAAAAGATCGAAAAGGTAAGTCTACGTAAATTAAAGCATTAATAAAACAAATAATTAAATAGGGTATAGGGAGGGGAGGGGAGAGGAACTGACGCCAATTAAATAACCGATACATTCTGCCTCAGCACTATAAAAGATTCTAATACGCTTCTCGAAATAAGAGATGGGAGATAGGGAATAAGAGGAAGGGAATTAACCCGAATCCAATCCGTTCGTTCGTACGATTACTACAGTAGCGAGTAAGCTTTTAGAGCGTACCTTTATTAATAGGTAAATAATCAAACCTAAACTACTATAGGATAGTATTAAAATTAAAAGTAAAAGATTTCTAAGATCAAGTATTGAAGTTAATCTCAAAGGAAGAATATAAATATATTAAAGAGGAGAGAGTTCAGGAACCGAAAGGTAGGGGGAGCCAGATTCTTATACCCTTCTAGGAGGCCGCCGGGAGGAAGCCGACAGGTACTAGAAATTTCCAATAGGGTTAACAATCGGTAAATAGTATTATAACTTCCTTTATTAATATTAAAAAATAAAAAATAATAGGATAACTCAAAATAACAGTCGCGGGTAGTAATAGGGGAGGTAGTATTTACACTTTCCTTGCCCCGTTTACCGGACTTTCGATTATGAAGTAATCTACGATTGAATATAACGTATAAAAGTCGTATAAATATTCGTATAGTCGTTTAAAAGGGTATTTTATCCGGGGGTACTTAAGTCGTCTTACGGAGGCACCTAACCTTATAGGGGCACCTATATTTCAAACCTTAACACGTTATTTTAATATAAAATAGCATTTATATAGTAAATTCCAGAGTATTACATATATATAAAAAGAAATTAGCGATATTCAGCGATATAGTTTTGTATAGAGATTTCTATAGTATATAATATTTTACACAGGATAATTCTATAGCATTCATTTATATTACAAAAGACTCCTTACCTACAGGACCCCCAGAACTAGATACTATTAATTTACCGTCTGCAGACAGTAAACCACACTTATTACAATATATAAGAACTTACTATATATAAACCGTCTATAGATTTGTACAATAAATTGATCTCCTACGGTAAATTGATATTACACCTTCCCAAAGACTAATTTGCACCCAAATAGGTGTAGGACCTCACCTACATATATAGTACAGAAAAATTAGGAAGGGAAGTCGTAAACGAGCGTACATTTATCTACAGATCTACCTACTACCAGCCGCCTACCGCCCACCTGCCTACCTACCCGCGCACAGTCCACCCCGCCCAGCACCCGGCCCAACCCAGCACCTATACCCGGCCCAACACCTATACCCGGCCCAACACCTATACCCGGCCCGGCACTATACCGGCGCACGACCCGGCGGCCAGCGCTATACGCCAGTTCGGGATACGATACAATATAATATAATATAATATAATATAATTAAGAGACTTACTCGGCGGACAGTATCTATTTTCTCCGCGGGCAGTATTACTACCCGTATAGTAATATCCCCCCCGGCATTCCTCCGCGGGCAGTATTATAATAATCCCTAACCCTATAATACCCTCTATAATATTTAATATTCTAGTATTATTTAATTAATATCTGGTAATACTTTCATAGTATTAAAGTAATTGAAATATATAAATACAATATTATAATCCAATATTATAATCCAACTGAATCTATCTATTCTATCTAACCAAGGCAACTATAGCTAACTAATTCTCTTTAATCCCCTCGCTTCTTTTTTGAAGGTCTAATAATCCTCCCACTTCTAATTACCGCTGGAAGTACTAACGAAGGTACTAACTAATATATTGTAACGGCGCCGGTCCGGCTATACCGCTATACCCGCTATACCCTACGGGAGGATTAGTAATATAAAATACTACGAAGGTTGGAAAAATAAATAATATAGAAAGTTCGCACTAAGATTAGCTAAGGCGGGCTCTAAGCCTATTAAAGGTATTTACTCAAGTTTACTTATATAAGTAAATAGGATACGAGTGAAGGGATTGGCTATTAGCGACCCGTATATAGGTCCCACTATCGCTTATATAATTAGAGTATTTATTCGAATTTGTACGCATATATCTAATTCTCTTCCTCTTTTTTTTTCCTTACTTTAAATCTTCTATTATAAATAGAATTTTAATTTTACCTTCGACTTAATTATACTATACCCTTACATTATTTAAAATTAACCTAATAATTACTTAAGAAAGTTAAATTTTAACGATTACAAAACCGAAATCGATAATTAAAACCGACCTATCGTATAGTTCGAAGTACTAAGGCTACCGATAAACTAATTAATATTATAATACCCCCGCGTTTAATTCGTAATAGTATTAGCGCTAGAATTGAAGGCTCTAATAATTATAATAATAATTACTACGAGAATAATAACTATAGCAATCTCTTCGGCGAAGAGGGCGACGAAAGTTCTAAGCCCGAAAACGGAAAAAGCGACCAAACCTTCTACGAAGGAGACGCTAACAATAAGGATAATTCTAAATCGTCGAAAGAGAAAGATAAAACTATTATTAAACCTAGCGTCGATAAAAAGAAGGCCGCTACCGGTAAAGGTAATAAGTAAGCCCCCAATAAGAAGAAGCCCTAGTATATTAATCCTATTATTAAAGAGAATACGAAGGCCTTTATAAAGTTTAATAAAGAATACTTTAATAGTTTTTACCCCTTCGAAGCAAAGTCCTACGGTAAATTTACCCTCCTTCGTAAAAAGATATTACTTTATTTATATAATTAATTCAAAACCCCTTCGGAAGCTTTAGCTAATACTTTAATTAAGAATAAGGATAATAAAAAGGAACCTAAATTATCGTTCGATTTATTCGACTAATATATTAACGGCGAAATTAATTACTTTAATATAATTTTTAATTTAAAGGACCTTACTAAGGATTTAAAGAATAAAATAGAAGAATTCGCCGAGCTTTTTATTTGCGACGCTATTCCCTACGTCCCCTACTACGTATTATTATCTAATTCCGAACTCCCGTTTAATAGTTACTTAAACGAAGCTAAATTTACCGAATTATACACTATCCGCCCTACCGATATATTCTACGAATTTAAATTCTAAGTTACGATAAGTATAGCACTAAAGGAGTAGGTATTAGAAATACGCTAAATCATTTCGTTTTTAAATACTAAGCTTTACCGTTTACGACCGCTCCCCCCGATATCGACGACAATAACGACGAAATACTCGCTACCCCTCTTCGCCGTATTCGCCTCTCAACCAAATAGGCTAACCCGCCCAAATTCTACAACTAAGATAAGGAAGATAATATACCCTTCGAGGCCTAATACGACTTAATCTAAAACAAATTCGAAATTAATACTAATTACTACCTTACCGATTACGATAAGTTTTTCTACGTTAAAAATCGTTTAGCCGGATATACTTTCAAAGATTTAATACCCTACCTTTACGAAATTTATTCTAATTAATTTACTATTTATTCTAATTTAATAACCTATTTATAGTATAAGTATAGCGACCCTAATTAAGATGAAAAGGCTTTTATTAATTTTATAAAGTTTAAAATAAAAGATAGTAATAATTTCGATTTTTTAAAAAATAAATTTGTCCGTATAATTAGCGAATACTAACAATTTAAAACCGAATAAAAGCGTAAACTATTCTAACGCCTTCTAGTAAAGTATAAGAAGTAAATAGGCGTAAAGTATCGCTACCCTTCTATTTCCTTTAAATTATATTATATCGATTGTTTTAATTTTAATTAAATGTTTAAAACTATTGCTAAGGAGGCTAAGGCCGCTTCTTCTTCTTCGCGTAATAATAATAAAGGAGGCAACAATAAGGGATCCGGTTCTAGAGGATTTAGTTCCGGCAATTTTAATTCGAATTCTAAGATTATTAGCGGAAGTAAAGGAGGTAATAACAACTGTTCTACTACTAATTATACCGAAGAAATTACCCGTCTATTTAATAAAGGCTATTATTTCTTCTATAAGGAGCGTAGTTATACTAAGCGCGACTATCATTAAAAGGATTAATACGATTATAAACGTTATAACTATATAATAATTATTATTAAGCGCTACTTAATTTATAAAAATAATATTAGTACTAGCTAGCCTACAATCCCCGCTACTATTATTATAAATGCCGCCCCCGCTATTAATAATTAAGGAAATTAATTGCCCTAAATAAATTAAATTCCTTCCTAAGGGAGATATTAGTTACGGAATAGATAAAGGATAAATAAAGATAAAAGAGGATAGATTTACTTTAATACCCTACTTGGAAGGGGATCCTATATTTATTTAATATACTATAATTAATAATAGAATATCTTTATTTATATTTAATACCCTAATCGATATAGGAATAAATAGTCATTTATTTATTAGTATAATATTTGCTAATAAATTAAAAGAACGGTTATTAATAGAAGTAACGAACGACTTTCTTACCTAAAGTATTAGTAATTATTAAGGAAAGATTAATTAAAGTATTAAAGAGGTAGTTAAAGTTGTTTTAAGGGTTCGAAATTAAATAATCTTCCTTAACTTCTTTATTATTATTAATATAAACTACGATTTTATTATCGGCTGCAAATGGTTCGATGTTTACAATATTTAAGTAGATTATAAGAATCGTTAATTGATTTTTCCCTCCAAATAGAAATTAGACCTAGACTAGATAAGGAATTCAAATTTCGAAGTCTACTCTAAAGGCTTTAATATTATAAATTTAGAGTATTAAAAGAATACGGCCTATTACAACGCGCTTATAGATTAAAAAGATAAACGATAGGTTAATAGTAAAAATAGTAGCCGTATAGTACCTAAGCTCATTAGCGGTTATATAATTACCCCGGAGCCAATTATAATTAATTAACTTTTCTTAGATTACTATAAGAAAGAAATAGACTAAGAAATTTACGATTAATATCGACGAAAGGTATGGTAATATTAGAAGTAAATTGAGAAACGGATCTTCGAATTTTAAACTAATATATTAAAGCTTAAAAAGACGGTTTCTATTATATTAGTAGATTTTAAATATATTCGAAATGAAGAGACGGGCGAATTAGGTTATATTCGATTCCGGTATTTACTCTAGAACCTTAATTCGATTTTTAAACGATTAAACCCTTTAAATAAAATGGAATGTAATTTGGCTAATTTTACTTACTTTATAGTATTATTTCTAAATCCCCCCCGTCTACCCTAAAAATTAAACCGACCAAATTGTTCGATAGTAAATAGGGTTCTAATAGCTAAAGTATATATAAATTAAAAAGAGATTTAATAGGCTAATATAAAGAGCGACCGGTATAAATATACGTTTTCGATAGCGATCTATTTATACGATTTACTGCTAAAGATAATTATATAGTATATTCGATAAATATTTTCGAAATTAACCGGCTTATTTAAGAGAAATATATAATAGAGGACCCTATTTAGGAACCGCTACCCTACAGCGAGAAGGAATTTCGGGAGGAAGCCCTAAAGACGGTCCCCGAATATTATTACGATTATATCGACGTTTTTAGTACGTACGATTCGAATACCCTACCCGATTATCGATTTAATAATTATAAAATCGAATTTAAAAAGGGCTACCGATTAGAAGAATTCGGTTATAGCCCTCTCTATAAGATATTACTAAATAAATTAGAGGCGGTAAGGAAATATATCCTAGAAAACCTCTTTAAAGGATTTATTAAGGTAAGCTCGTCCCTTTAAACGGCGTTTATTTTATTTATTAAGAAAGTTAACGGCAATTTATAATTCTATATAAACTATTGAAAGTTTAACGTAATTATAAGGAAAGATTAATATTTATTACCTTTAATTGAAGAGACGTTGGTTAAAATTATTGAAGTTTGATAGTTTATTAAGATCGATATTCGATAGGCCTTCTACTGTATCTATATAAGGTTAAAAGACGAAGAATTTGCTACTTTCCGTACCGGTATAGGAACTTTTAAATATAAAATGTTACTATTTAGTTTAATTAATAGCCTAGTAAGTTTCTAAACCTTTATTAATTTAATTCTAGGGCCCTATTTAGGAAACTTTTATACTATATATATTAATAATATACTAATTTATTTTGATACTTTCGAAGAATATAAGGATTACGTTTGTAAAGTATTGACTAAATTGAAAAATACTAGGTTGTAAGCGGATTTAAAGAAATATAAGTTCTACGTTATTAAAATAAAATTCTTAGGTTTTATTGTAGGACGTAACGGTATTTCTATCGACCTAGAGAAAGTAGAGGTTATTAAGGAATAGGCCGTACCTTCTAATTTATACGGAGTATAGTCTTTTTTAAAGTTCTATAATTTTTACTAAAAGTTTATTAAAGATTATAGACGAATCGCTCATCTACTTACTAATTTAATTAAGAAAGGCGAAGTATTTGTATAGACCGATAAGTACTAGGCGGTATTCGACGGATTAAAATAATTATTAATAAATGCCCCCCTATTGAAGTATTTTAATTATAATATTAAAATACGAGTCGAGATGGATATTAGTAATAGAATCCTTGCGGGAATCCTATTATAATATTAAAAAGATACGAAGGAGTAGTACCTTATTATTTACTTCTTAGAGACGATATAGTAGGTTAAATACAATTACTCGATTTACGATAAGGAGCTGTTCGTAGTTATTAGAGCCCTCTAAATTTAACGACCCGAATTAGTTGGTCTAAAGTAATCGAAGCCTTTTATAATTATTATTAATTATTAAGTATTAAAATATTTCGGTATAAAGCTATTATTTAATTTATAATAGGTTAGGTAGGTAGAATTCTTATTTTAATACTATTTCGAAATTACTTACCGTCTTAGTATTAAAAATGTAATTATTAATACCCTATTATAGAAGTTAAAAGACTTTAAGACTTAGAAGGATAAGAAGGAGGTATATTATACTTTCTAAATATTTAAGCCCTTAATGGACGACGGAGTTAAAGTTATTGTTCTAGCCTCTATTACTATATCGAACGGCTTTTTGGAGGAGTCGGTGCCGATCTTTATATTAGATATTAACGGTTTAGAATTATACTTAATCGAACCCGAGGGGTATAAATTAATCGATATAATTATAAAGGCTAACCGTAAGGAGGAGTCCCTAGAAGAATACTATGTATACGCCTACAACTCGGATCCTAAGGTTATTATAATAGCTAATAGCCTCCTAACCTACGACGGCCGCTTAATTATACCTAATAAAGATAACCTCTAAACCCGTATTATTGATGAAATATATTCGATATTAATTACTGCTTACCTTAACCGTAATAAAATACGAATAATCCTACTCCCCTAATATTAATAATTAGGTATAGTAGGAAATATTAATCGGTTCGTTAAGAATTATATAATCTATAAAGTAAGTAAGGTACCTAAGGATAAAACTCCCGGTAAATTATACCCTATCCCCCCTGCAAGGGCGCTAGTATAGATAAGTCGAAGGCAAAGCTAAGATTCCATCTATAACAGAAGATTTAAGGTGAGGAGAAGAAAAGGAAGAGAACTAGATATATGCGTGCGAACCCGAATAAATACCCTAGTACGCAAGCGATAGCGGGACCTATATACGGGTCGCTGACAGCCAATCCCTTTACTCGTATCCTCCTTCACCTATATAATAAATAAGAGTAAATACTTTCAATAGGCTTAGAGCCCGCCTTAGTTAGTCTTAGTACGAACCTTCTATATTATTCGTTCCTCTAACCTTTATAGTATTTTATAATACTTCCTATAATATTAATCCTCCTATAGGGGTATAGCGGGCGTAGCGGTATAGCCGGACCGGCGCTATTATATTACCCCCCCTTATATAGAAAATTTGTCTGCGAGTTTTACTTACTTATATAAGATTCTTTATAATCGCTTCAATCCTAGTAATTTTAGTAATTTATTGTCGTCGTATTCCTCCTAATCCTTATTTAGTTAATTTATTAATTGCTTAAGTAGGCCCGGGGCATTCGGGTTAATTTTATAAAATTCTTAAAGGACTTTCGGCGTATATTTAAAATTAAAGGCGGGCTAGTATTTTAGATCGGGGTCCTAGCCTCTCTAATCCGCGTTATAAAAGAATTTACTATTAATAATTTTAGAAGTATTAATTCTTTCGACTTCCTATTCGGAATCTTCGTCTATTTCTATATTAATTAATCCTAAGTATTCCGCGCTCTAATTAAGTAGAAGGTTATTATTATATTTACGTAAGTAGTTAACGTAGAAGAAGTCGGAACCCTTTTAACTATTAGGGAATTTTAATTAATAAAAATACCCTACTTTCTTAATAATTTTATAATAATTATAGGTATTAGGGAAATTAAATTTATTATTAGGGCGAATAATTATTAATTATAGCCGCTTAATAATAATAACCTTATCGCCGGTATCGAAGTCCAAGTTTTTATATTTTTTATTAGCCTACCGGGCTTATTCCTCCTACGCCTTTAATATTATTTCTTTAGTATATTCTATATAATTATAAATACGTTAAATATACTTTTGAATTTATTTTTTAATTAACTATTTAGTTTAGGGGATAAAGGGGTTTTAAATCTAGGCTTCTTAATCGAAAGGTATACGTATCGGGCAATTAAATATAGTTTTATAGGGGGAGAGATTAATATTATTTTAAGGAAGGTTATTTTATATAGTATTTAATACAGGGATTATTGTTGGTGGCTGGAAAAGGCGACAACGAAAAGGGCTTGATTCTGGTTGTCTAACGGAAGAGGAGAAACGGAAACCAGGGCAGCCTAAATACCTAGGACGGGAGTGCCAGTGAATGGGCGCCAAGGCCAAGGCACGACCGGCCAACAATTATTTCCGACTAATTATCCTAATAATAGTTAACGAAGGAGCGTAGTCGTTAATCGAAATAAATATTTATAACCTTCGCCTATCCTACCATTTAATTATAATTTATAGTAGCGAACTTCTACTTCGTACTAATTAATTTAAATATTTTGTTAGTAAAGGTAAATATAAATTAAGGGCTACGGTTAGAAATAACCTCCTTTAGTATATTGTAGACCTTATAAAGTTCCTTATAGTATATCCGGGCGGCGTCCTAGGTAATCGATTTCTCTATATAGGGTATAACTTATAATGATTTTATTAGGCGGTTTATTATAATTAAAATATTGTTAAAACCGTATTTATCTTTGGGTATTTTCTTATAGTCGATTATAACAGAGGTCTATTTCTTAGCGGGCGGGGGGATAGGGTATAATTTGCCGGGAATTTTATTTCTAAGTACTTTACTCGCTTTATAAATTATATAATTCTTAACGAATTAATTAATATCTCTTATTATACTAAATTATTAATATTGTTCGATTAGAATCGCTTATATTTTATTCCGGCCGGGGTAGGCCATTATTAAAGTAGAATATACCTTATCGATAATCCGGGTTCGTAGGTTATCCTTATCGGGGATAGCGAGGCGGCCCTAATACGTTAATAATCTATTCGCTATTATTATAACTTTAGAGTCGGAGCCGTAAGTACGTACGTAGTATTCTTTTAAGGACTCCTCTTCGTAATTAACCTTTATAATTATATTAATTAATTTGTATCCTTTAGGTTCGACCGGATATAATTCTAAGTTGTTAATATTTAATATAAAGATCGGTACCAACTCCTTTAAAAAGCCGTTTAATATAGTAATAGAAGCTAGGGCGATAACCTTAACTCTATCGCTTTCGTTTACTAGTAATTTAAATATTTAGAGAATATAGTATACCTCTTTCTTTTCCTTCTAGGTCTTAAAGTCCTCTAATTTCTATAATAGGGTATTAGCGGCCGTATTTTTAGTACCGGGGCGGTAGGTAATTTCGAAGTAGTATTACAATAGGAATTCCGCTTACCTAACTTATTATAAATTAAGTAGTCGCTTTATACCGAAGTATTCTAAGGTTTAATAGTTAGTAATAATTATAAAGGGCTTTAATTACTTTAAACCGACTAATTCGGGTTACTAAGTTTGAAGGGCTCTAATAACCGTAAACAACTCTTTATTATAAATTAGGTAATTATATTTAATTTACTATATAATCTTTAAAAAGTAAGTAATAGGGTACTATTTTTTCGTATCTTCTTAATATTGGGATAAAACTCCCGCGAGGACTCTACCGTTGGCATCCGTTTCGATTTATATTTCGGCGTCGTAATTAAAATACTTTAATAAGGGGGTATTTATTAATAATTACTTTAATTTATCAAATACCGCCTAGTATTTATCAGTCTATACGAATACTTCGCCTTTTTTAATTAAGTTAGTAAGAGGGCGAGCTATTCGATTATAATCCTTAATAAATTTTCGGTAAAAGTTATAGAATCCTAAGAAAGATTATACTCTTTATAAATTAAAAGGTATAGCCTACTCTTTAATAACTTCTACCTTCTCGGGGTCGATAGAAATACTATTACGTCCTATAATAAACTTTAAGAATTTCGTCTTTATAATTTAGAATTTATACTTCTTTAAATCGGCTTATAACTTAGCGTTTTTTAATTTAGTTAATACTTTATAAATATAATCCTTATATTCTTCGAAGGTATTAGAATAAATTAGGATATTATTAATATACACTATATAAAAATCTCTTAAATATAGTCCTAGGAGCGAATTAATAAAAGTTTAGAAGTTGGCGGGGCCGTTAATTAGATTAAATAGTAATACTTTATATTTAAAAGCTCTTATACCGGTATAGAAGTTAGTAAACTCTTTGTCTTTTAATTTTATACGGATATAATAAAGAATTTATTGAATATTAATTTTAGTAAACTATTAAACCTTAGCGACCTTGGCTAACGTTTCTTCGATTAGGGGTAATAGGTATCGGTCTTTCCTAATAATAGTGTTAAATTTATAGTAATTAATATAGAAATGGAAATTACTATTAACTTTCTTAATAAATAGGACGGGCGTAGTTTAGGGGGACGAATTCGATTCGATAAATCTTTTAAAAAGGTTTTCTAGGATATACTTCCTTATTACTTTTAATTCGTTTAATAATATTTTATAAAGAGGGTTATAACCGAATTCTTTGGGGCGGTAGCCTTCTTCGAATTTAATTTTATAATTATACAATCGGTAATTGGGTAAAACGTTCGAATCGAATTTGCTAAAGACGTTGATATAATTATAATAATATTCTAGTATTATTTTTAGGGCTTTTTTCCGAAGTTCCTTCTCGTCGTAGGGTAGTAGTTTTTAAGCGGGGTTGTCTACTATACGTTTCTATTAAATAAATCGATCGATTTCGAATATATTTATAGAATAAATCGTACGGTTATCTTTGGCGGCGGATTATGTAAATAGATTATTATCGAAGATATATATTTATATTAAATACTCCTTATATTATTCTATCGAATTTCTTTTTAATTTATATATATTTTGGCTATTAGAGCCCTATTTGCCGTCGAATAATTCGGTCGGTTTAATTCGAATAAATTAGGTAGGTATTAGAGATAATACTATAAGGTAGGTAAAATTAATTAAATTCCGTTCTATTTTACTTAAAGGGTTTAATCGTTTAAGAATCGAATTAGGGTTTTATAGTAGGTATTAAGGTCGAGTATAGCCTAATTTGCTAGTATCTTTATTATACGTATATTTGAGGTCTATAGGTATAATAGGAATTGTCTTCTTAAGTTTTAATACGTTGGCTTAAAGTTCGAGGATTCGTTTTTCAATTTACTTTTAATATTACTATACTTTTCGTTAATATTAGTCGTAAGCTTCTTAGTCTATTTCCTTTTTATAGTAATTTAGGAAAGGTTATCCTATTAGGATTGGTTTTAGGGCGGTAATATAATTATTAATAAATTTGGGCGTTTTACGGCTATTATTCTTATTATTAATTTAATATTTATTTTTTCGATCTATAAACGTATTACAATAGGCCGTATTTTTTTAATATTCTGGGTTTACAACGCTAGATCCTCTAAGGCGGACTTCGAAATTTGAATTCCTTATTTATTCGGGGTCCGGTTTTTATTCAGGAAGAAAAATAAGGCGACGATTCTTATAATCTACTTAAATATTATAAATATTGAGCTATTTGCGGCCGATAATAAGATTATAGTTTATATTAACGACGATAAAGATATCGGGGGGTATTATTCGGTTTTGAATCTTTAAAGCGGCTTTAACGACCTCTTTAATACTTTAGTTAATTTTTCCTTAATAATTATTGAAACGCCCATCCTTCCACTATGGAGGCGCTGAGGTCGGGCCCACCAAAGGTGCCATGGAAATCCACACCAAAGGTCGTGGTCCGTGGGCCCACTGAAGCGCCGGAATGAAACGAAGTGGAAGGTGCGGCGATTTCTGTCTATCCGGGCCCAACGTGCAGAAAATTCCCTTGCGCACAGACCACCTATAGACCCATGCGCGGCCCACTCTATACCCGATTAGGAAATCGTCAAGACACTGTGTTAATAGCAGCTCAAAAAAGCCACTTTTCGTCTTGCAATTGAAATTTCTCCTCAACCAGAGGATGCATCAAAGTGCACAAAGTCTCAAAATGACCGTCTCCTTTTTCTCATCATTTTGACACCTTCTGTAGGCTGTGCGACCGTGTGGTTGTTGAGAAAAGTCAAAAAGAGTACTTTTTATCACCAAAAAAGGATGCGACCGTCGCAAATGACCAAGTCCCCAAAATAACTAAGTCTTTTCAATGACCAAAACCCTTAACCCTAGAAATGACCAAGTCCCAAAAATGACTAAGTCTAAAAAAATGACCAAGTCTTTTAAATAACCAATAACCCTAACCCTAAAAGTAAAAAGGGTACCAAAATAATGAGGAAGAAATGGTGGTCATTTTGCATCCGGCTAGAAGTTAATCCGGCTCTTGGTTGAGGAGGAATTTTGATTTTAAAAAAATTTGACGAATGAGTCTTTAAGAATTAAATTCAATTTTTTTGAGGAAAAAATAAAATAAAAATAAAA